>BQNB010007294.1:0-94057 GCA_026074375.1 Tanacetum coccineum | reverse complement strand
GCAATATTTCAACCATAAGGATCAAACAAGCAAGAAAAAAAATTACAGATGAGAATATGAATTTAGACCAAACCACAAGGCCGAACAGTGTAATTTACTCAAAATTTATTTAACTATTTAAAGGTAAAACTTATTTTTTTGTTTTCTAAGGTGTTAGATATTAAGAATACGAAATCACATGTGATTCTTTATATGAGTTCTAAATTTCGAATCACAAAATCTCATATGATATCATGAATTATATGTGATTTTTCAAGTTTGTGCTAATTCGCTCGCCTATTTCACCCATGCATTTAACATCTCTCAACCGACTTTATGTACCATCAGTTATGCATGTTTTTTATTTCTTAAACATTTATTATATGCTTTTAAGCCACGAGTCAAGTCGCGAATTAACAACTATGATTTGGTTGTCTTTCTTGTTATATTCGGTTAGGGGTTAAAATACATTGAAACATAAATCAAATCGTGTACTCAAATAACAGCTTGGTTCCACTTGAACCTAGATTACCAAATTAGGTGATGTAATTTGTATTGCATAGGTTTATTTATTGGTTTATTATACCTTAGGTTTAGATCACGGGATATACACAAAAGATACAAAAATTAAATAAATCACAAGTGACATCAACCATATCTTATTTAAAAAGAATCCAAAGTAAATTATTCAAGTTACATCATCAATATTTCACTAATATACAACAGACTACAACTTTGATTTTGTTTGTTTCTTGAAGGTACCGGGGCACCTTTGATGCGCGGATTACAAGAATGGGGTAAAATTTGGAACCGCTTAAACTCTCTACCGGGGTCGTATACCACTTTCAGGTGCTATTTCCAGTGGCCTTGGCCAAGGAGGTAAAACTGAACCTGCAAACAAGAAAATTTGTCACAACATTTCAAGGAGTTGTTAATGTAACATACATCTATAAAAATGTGTATACGTCATAAAGGATGCATTTGGGTGTCAGATTGAAGGTTGAGTTACTTTCATAAAATAAGCCCAAATTGCCACATTCAGTTACGACTGGGTCAATTCGGATAATGTTGTATTTGTAGCATGACAAATATACGTATAACATATAAATTCCTTGCAAGGGAAGGTCCTCAATTTAAAGTCTTAAACATAAAAAAACCGAAATCATATTATCAAAAAGTTGTAATATGTTATCAATGAAATAGAGGTATTTATCCAACGACTGAACTTTTTAATATTAAAGTGTGTCTTAGGTACATTTCAATAGTCATATGCTACCATTAACCTGAGCGTTGAACTCAAACATCCCATACCTGATGATTGGCTTTTTCTGTGATGCAGCTGTAGCATGAGTCGCTCTCGGCAAGGGCACATCCAATTCAAGGGCCTATATACAAAGTTGAAAATATGAAAAAAGTGAAGTATTGTAAATCGTATACAAAACAAAAAAAAGACATGCATGATGAAAAAGTATAAACTAAAAAGACGATATGACTAACAAACTTCCATCACGTATATAAGAGTGAAGGATAGAGATCCACCAATGACAGGTAATGAAGAAAATGTAACACAAAAGAGTACCAGAAAGCAGACATAAACTGTTCGTAACAATCTCTGCGGAATTACGGAGTACTTGTAGGCCTAATGGCTTAAATAATTGCCCCTACTACAGTTCACAGAGCACATTCTGTGAAAACCTAGATACTGAAACCTACCAGTTACCATAGGTAGAAGTAGAACTTATTTATTAATCGCAGTTGCACATTCTATAAACTATTAGCATCAACTAGACACCAGAGCACAATAGAGTAATGTCTTATTAGGGGAGAGTGATTTCCACACCATTTAGTTATACATATAACACCGAATGTTCGTTTTACCATAATACGTTATACACTCACACTAAAAGCAACTCACCAATAAAAATATGGTGTATGGACAGAGAAGTGATGAAAATCACCTCCCCTTACTGGATCCTCGAGAAGAAATAAACTAGCAACAAATCTACTTTGTCAAATGCGTGTACAAACACGCTGTTTGATTAAATCTCAACTTTCAGAAGTTACAACAGAAAAATGATACACAAGAATATCAAAAAAAGCTTCAATGACATATAGTATTCAAGCAAAACAAATTAATAGCAACTAACCTCCAGCTCTTCTAAACTCCCATTCAACTGCACACCGGAAGAGGTACCTATATTATTGCTAGCTGTCACAGAATTAGCTAGTTCTTTATTAGTTATAAATTCCACGTCGTTTCCTTTTAACGACTTATCTCGACTAGTACTATTATCAAGTTCTTCTAGCTCCTCAAGTTCTGGTGGGGAACTCTGAAAGGACCCGTATGGACCAGACATTAGCTTCTCAATCGCCAGCTTATCCGCTTCTTTAGAAGTTAACAAACCATTCATATCTTCATTGTGTTGGTCCGAAATCTCCGTTTTAACTCCGGATGTCCCTACTTGATCAATTACATGAATGTCCATTGAAGGAGCAGTTGAAGGACAATCCACACTAAATCCATTGTTTTCAGTTTTAACAAGTTTGGAAGCGGTCAACTTAGTAGACGCATCATCATCCTCTCGTTTCCGTTTCCTTATATCATCATCTGGTCCATCAACTGAAGTTGCTGCATCCGCGGTGACACTGCTAGCAGCACTACTTTCTGGAGGCCGTCTTACCTCTACGCTCACTCTAGCTGTTCGTGTAGGTCGAATACCGCCAGGAAAAACAAAAGCAGGAATCTCTCGACGCTTTATATGGGTTACACTTATCTCCATTCCAGGCTTCCATGATAAATACGAACCAACATTGGCTTTAAACTCATCAACTGTTAGTCTTATATCGAACTTATTGGCTGCATTTACGGGAACGCCTTCTTTTCGTTGAAGACCTAAAAAGTAACTGCAGTGAAACGGATTTGACTTGTCTGAAAAGTCGCATGGATGCGGGTGACATTGCAGCATTTGGCTGGTGGCTTTCTCAATCTAAATTTTTAACCACAAAAGTATTATAAATGAAATAAAAAAGTAAGAGATGGCATGATGGGTGGGTCGGCCGGTAGGTAAAAGGGTCAAATTGATCTCAGGTTGCAATGAGTCACTTTGTGCAGGGGCCTGGTCAGGTCAAGTCAGTTGACACATACACCTAAATTAATCATTTTTATTTTGTTTTATTAGTGTTCTGTGGATATTAACGTCTGGTCTGGTCAAGGTCAGGTCAGATTAGTCGACACGTTAACACAATTTTTTCCTCTTTGATAGTCTTTTATAAATAATTAACGGGCCTAATCAGGTGAAGTCAATAGGCACAAAGTGATTAGTGGGCTTCGGGGAGGATTTCACCTGATTTGACATGTTCCTTTTTTAGCTATTTTTTCCTAATGACCCATTTCAGATAGAAACAAAGCACAAAATAATTCTTTTTTTTAGATAAATGGGCAATATTACCACCTCTAGAAGAAAAAAGCTCCAACTAAGGCCAGAATGCGATTTAAGATATAACCAATTACCTTTAATATAAGATAGCGTATGCGAGATTCGACCCACCCTTTCCAATTCATCATATCATCATCATTCTCAGCAGCTACATCTATCTGCAGATAATTCTTGTATGCTTCAAAGAAACGATAGGGTTCAAAGAGTTCAAGCCAGCTACCATTATTCAACACCATAGCCTACACCAAATAAAAAAGGCTAATTGAAAGCGACCGCAAGCTCATAGCAAAACAGAACAGCTAATGAACGACTTGTGTATTATGATCAGGAAACGAGATAAAGGTACACATAGGCCACATGAGTATTCAATATGTTACATTAAGACCATTATCTCCCAAATAGCATTATAGGCCACAAAAGTATCAATTTGGTTTCATTTAAGCTGGCTACAAGCTTGCCAGATAATTCTTAAAGACGGAGATGGCGTCTATTTGGAAATTGTTGCATGTGTTTGTAGAAAAAGTACGACTAACCGATGATGATATCGCTGCCGTGTTTACTTGAATGTTACTAAAAAGCCATAACCTTTTTAATAACATTTATTTCAATTTATAACACGTTGACAGTGGTATTAATGTCTTTCCGAATTTTGGACGACATTTTTTTTGGGTTACCTGGGTTTTGACTCAACATTGCGAGCCGACTAATCCCAGGGCGACTACCCTTTGGATAGCCCGGAGTCGGCGCAGGTGAACCTCCGTGGCCACAAAACCAAACTGGCAACGAAACCAAACGGGCCAGTAATGCTGTTTTGATATTTGAATAGCCTTAGTGTAAGCTTTTAAAAACTTGGGTTGTAGGTGTACACATGATTGCATCACAAAAAAAACACAAGTTTAATCAAGTATCATACCTCACAAATATCTTGACCTCTTTTAAACTCTTGGGTCATTATCTTTAGAGTACTTGATGACACATTGTAACTAGAGTTCATGCTAGGATAAGCTGGAGTAATAATGGGCATTAAATGGAACCTATCCCTAGGGTATTTTCTAGGATCCCAAATTTGCAACCCAAGTGACCCTTCCTCAATAGCAGAAAGCATTACTGGATTCGGCCATCGCCACTGAGTGTAAACCCTGAAGAATCTGGAAACTAACATGTTGGGCAGAGCATTAGGATACAACTGGCAGATCCGTGCAACAAGCAAAGCCCAGTTTATTCCACCTAGAAATCCTGCAACCTGAATGACAATAATGACCCGTAAGATGCGTTGGACTACAAAACACTTTTAATCAAATCTGCAATGTTGATGTTTGGGAGATAATGCTATACATTTGAATATACACCGCGCCGCTTAGCCCAAAACCTCATGCATCTTAATGTTGTGCGAAAACTCTGAAAACCAAAAAAAATAATAATAATAAGAACCAGGAAAGGCACAGCTGCACAGAAAGAAGTAGATTTTGTGATTCAACATGTTTGCATATGAACCGTTGATTTGGATTGTGTCTGATCTCCAGCAAGTCATATTTTTTTAACTAATAGGAGAACAAGGATAAACTTTATTGAATAATTGATGGTCAACCAGAGTCTGTTTTTGAAGGAGGGAAGCTACTAAATATTTTATAAATGATCTAAGAAAATTATAAGAATATTTTTTGGTAATCATAGCTTGAAAATTGTTTTTAGTCATGGACAACAAATTATTGCCGGTTTCCCAAGCCACCCAATTTGTCACCTCTAAATAGAGGTAACAGACACCACATGAATGAAACAGAATTAGAATCACAAAATGCTAGACACCAGCCTATTTATCTGTCAAACGAATTATCTAATGAATTCATATTACTATACAGAATCATACAGAAATATGGAAACAATTGCCAAAACCTGAATATTAGGTACTAAACGCAGGATCTGGTCAGTAACTCTGCATCCATTAAGACTCCGAACAGTTTTCTCATCTGCATTTTGCAGAATTGAATCTTGAGAAATATCCAAATCCTGTAATATAACCCTCATTAGCAACGCACATAATCTAATGTAAACACCAGAAATGCTTAACATAGACTTGAAGATATAAAGGATAGAAGGACATAATAACATGACACATACCTCAGGTATAACCCAAAGTGAAAGTTTTGCATAAAGAAGATCAACTGAAACCCCATTTAACTTGAACTTCATTACAGGAACATGAGCGTCAGGTACAGGATGCATATCTGTCACATCAGGCATCTCTATGAGCATTCTTTTAAGCTCACCAAAGAAATCTTCCTGTGAAAAATCATAAAACGTTGACTCTAGATGATTGGCCATGACAGGACGATAAATAAAGAGTGGCATAACGATGCTGGAGCATTATTTACATCTCGATTGCATGTCTGGGTCCAAACAGAGTGTATCAATATCGGCACCAGGTCATGGCACGTATTAACCGACAAATATCAGATAATGTAAGGGACCAAGAAATAACTTCCACACATACTGAACAATTCAGTATTTTAACCTCTATAATTACTTTTGGCAAAAAAATTATTTCAATAAAAATTATAGTAATGAACAATATACAACATTAAAATCAACAGCGCAACAAATTGAAATATTCATTCCGCAGCATACGAATATTACTTTATAATATACTACGCATTATTAATGATTCACAGCGTCTATTAATTTCTATAAAAACTTTCCTCCACCAGTTTCTACCAACAATAGTTTTAGTTCTTCAACTACTTCACATCAGAGGTCAAAGAAACCTACAAAATCCTATTTTTTGTTGATAAGAAACATCAACTTGTCTAGGGTTACATATTTTAATTAACAGTCATTTTTCTCATTTTTTCTATTCTGCACACTTCCCAATATCAGTCACACCGTTTACAGAGATGCTCAAATTTTAGTCATAAAGAAAGTTAGATGTCATGCTCTCTTATACCAAACAACTATAAACCAATACAGTAAGAGGTTCAGCTACAATCGGAATAACAATAATTAAGCAGTCACTTATTGATCTTGTAAACAAAGTTACTTGGCTTTAATACTCGTCATAACTTCTTGGTTCGAAAAAATCTTAGAAAACTAAATGCGATAACAATCATTATCATCCCTTCTAACTAATGGTGTCAGCAACATACATAGGCTACAATTTCGATTGAAGTTCATGCAGCAACATAAACCAAGCATCATGGCAAAATAGTCAAAACTTAAAACTACTAATTATCATCAGAGACACATTACATAACAACTAACAGTGTGTGTCGTCAAGAAAGCAGTATAACTAATTACAGAAAAACACATACCCCAAGACGATAAGATCCAAAGGTGAATATTTTGGCATTAGCTTCCTGTACAAGCTGTTCATTTAACCCTCTCGCCCGACTCACTCTTTTCACCCACGTTTTCACAATCTGTTAAATTTACCAAATACATCAAACCAACAATTAAAACAAAAACCAAAAACCACAAAACATAATCCAAAAACCGTAAAATTCAATTCAACCTGATCCAACCGTCCTAAAACCTCTTCCCTACTTATCGCCTCTTCATGACTCTCATACAACCCAGCATCCGCCAAAAACTAAAGAAACCAAAAAAACTTAAGTAAAACACTCTAAACACTTCTCAAAACCAAAAAAAAACCTTAACATAAACAAAAAAAAAGAACCTTTTCAAGCTCGTTGGTCTTAATTACGTCAAATTCAGTCGGTCCACCTAGCGATATAGGATCGGTAATGCCCAATCTTTGACTAGCCATATCGGAAAATATCGATTTTTTATTTTTTTGGCCTAGATTGTTATTAGCAACATATAATACTCGAAACGATAATAAAAAAAATCAATCAAACAAAAACTGTGACAATAAATGATCCTTATCCTTTAATCTTACAATACATATATGTCTCAAACACACTACAATTAAACACATTTTTTTTATATAATTCTTTTTTTTTTTCTTAACAACTAACAGAAACCCTAATTTTACAAGTGATTATTAAACGCCGTCGTCTTCTTCTCGAACGTTGTTGTTTGTTACTCTTCAGTGATTCTGCAAAATTATAGTAATAATTAATAATTGTTATTATAAGATTAAATTGATTTTAATTATTACCAAATTAAGTGAACGACACCGTTTTGGGAGTTTATAAAGTTTCCGATCAAATAATAATGATAGTGGAGACGGTGCACGAGAAGAAACAAATATAACAGCATCTACTCCTTAGAGTAAATTGCAAAACTCGTCCCTGTGGTTTGACCAAATTGTAAGTTTCGTCCCTAACATTCCGAAAGTGGGGGACCATCTCTGTTAGGAACTTTCGGTTGCAATTTTTTACAAAGGCATTTCGGTCATTTTATTTTGGAGAAGAGTGAAAACTAGGATATGTTTGGTGAAACGAGTGGTGATAGTTAGCGGTAGCAGTTAGCAGTAGCAGTTTGTTTACTAAAACGTGTATGGTAAAGTAGCTGTAATTATGAAAGTAGCATTTAAAGAAAACAAAAATACTATATGTTAAACGCTAAATACATGAAAAATGAGCATTTAGAAAAAGAGCATTTAAACAAAACAAAAATGCTAAATGTTTATTACCAAACAAGCATTAATATCAAAATGTTATATGTCATATGCTAAATGCTCTAAAAAGATTGCCACCAGACATACCCTAAACCTAAAGTTTCTCACATGGATAATGCATGCACTTTTGAAAGGTTATGGACGAAACATGCAATTTGGTCGAACCACATTTTGCAATTTACTCCTTATTTTCCTTTTTTTTCTTTTTTAGTTTTATACTCCTACGTCTGGTATTAAGTGTTCGCATTGTTATCTTATATATATAAGATCAAGTGAGAAGAAAAACTAAAATGAGAAGAATAAGTAAGATTTTTAACCACAAATTTCAAATAAGATGTAAAATTTTGAACGCATATGCATTTATTTTTGTAGATGCATCTATATATGTGTTGTTTTAGTTTCTTTTCACCATTCTCATTTTAATTTTACTACTTATTTGATCCTATCAAGTGAGAAGAAAAACTAAAATGAGAAGAATATGAATGATTTTTAACCACACATTTCAAATATGAGGTAGAATTTTAAGGGGAAATGCATTTGAAATGTGTGGTTGTGGTTTCTTCTCACCACAAAACACACAAAAAGTACGTAAATATACTGAGTGTACATGTATAAAAGAAGAATGACTGCGGACCATGCAAATATTCCATGACAATATCTGTCGTCAGTAAAGAATAATAGACATTATATTTGCTTTATATTATCAAGATTAGACTAAAAAGTAAACACTTTAAAGTGCATACAAGTCATAAGAATAAAGGGTGAAAACAAAAAAATCATGTTGAACTGTTTATATTTGTGTTTATGCCAAAACAATATCCATTATTCTTTACTAGTGATGAATATTGCATGGTTACATAAAAGTAACTAAGATGCCAAACTATTTATATCAGATGCATCATATTATATTGCAAATAATTTATATTAGAAGCCATTTTATATTAAAAGAGTCCATGATCACACCAAATTGCTTATACTAACAAGACTGTATTAACCAAATGCCTAGAAGATTGAAACAAAACAAGAATAATAAATCACTTACGCACAAGATATGGAAGGGCGGAAAAATGAGGCGCAATTTTCAGTAAATTCGAAGATGTATGTTGTAAACCGGGAATAAAATAAATAGCGAGCATATATCTTATAGTGTAGTAAAAGTGAAATGAAGATGGTAGTCATTGTGAATCCGTTGTAAATATGAGAGATTTAGCTGAGAAAGAATGAAGGTTTAGAAGCGATAAGATTGTTTCAAATAGACTAGCAGGTTACCCGCGCTTTGCGACGGCGGGTACCCTGAAATTAAAAATTTCGACAAACAATGTTTTTTAAGTTATTACATTTTTTGTGACAATAAATTTATAAATATTAATAATTTGATGTCGCATATCTTAACTTTTTAACCAATGTTAATGTTTTTCATTGTTTATAATACTAAATATTTTACCTGAGCAATGTTTTTCTGTTTTCAATATAAACTATTTGATCTATATAAAATTAAGCTTTATAAATATGTGTTAAAACTGTATTTTTTTATTTGCTTGGGTTATAATTAAAATAATGCATTAGTAACTTGCTTAGTTTGTACAATGTGTTATATTAGTTGCACGTTTGAGTAAATGGGGCATTTTTAATTATAGCATTGATTATATGCAAGGTTATAAATAGCGTGAGGCGTGGCGTGGCGGCATGGCCAAGCCTCACGCATTTGCGAGTCATGGCGTTTTTAAAACGTGACTTATAGCGGCACAAAATATGAAAATATTTATGGATTTATATATTTATATATCATATTACAAATATATTGAGTTTACAAAAAGTGTCATACATAAGGAATAAAGTCAAGAAATTATCTTTGCATGTAATCTTTTTTATTTCTATATAAAAATACGATTTTTATCGAAATTGAATTCAAAAAAGACTCCACGCATCACGTTTTATCGCGTCATATCACGTTTTTTCACTCCTCATCTCGCGTCAAGCCTTAAGCCCAAGCCTTGGTCTATTGCGTGGCGTGGAGGTCACGCCTCGCGCCTTTGGGAGGCCTTTGTGGCGCCATGGCGCGCCTTTTAGAACCATGATTATATGTGTTAAATTGATGTATGAGTGCATTTAATAGTTGTAAACAAAGCTTTAAACTTGTAATGCTTTAAATTATGTTTTATTTGTGCATTAGAAGTCTTGTACAATATGCTTCATAACTTGGATTGCTTAAAAATTTTGAGACATTTTTTTTTAACGGCAACTTTATTAGAAACACTAGCAAGAAGCTAGACAATTACAAAGAAATCAAATATGGGTGTTGAATCCAACTATCCCATCTTAACTTAGAACTACCTCTAGCTTTACACCAACAAAAAGATCGTAAAACAATATCATCGAAAATGGACTCTTTACGAGGCTTTTTACTCGCGAAAAGTAATTGGTTCCGGAAATTCCACAAACTCCACCACGTAACATAAAAAACGCCTTCCAAAATAACCTTCAAATTAGAAGCAAGACGAACCGAATTGAACCAAACGAGCCATTCTGCATACGATTTAAATGAAGAAAGAGATTGAGTGCAATTTGTTTTATACAATGTATAGATTTTCAGAGAATTTTTACAATTGGCAGAGTTGTGAGAAAAAATAAGAGGCAAACCAAAAAAGTGATTAAGAACTACTAAATGGCCTAACATCTTACTAGTACATACAATTTACACCTATTAAGATATTTATATGAGATACAAAGTTATGACTTATGGCTCGTGAATGCTTGGAAGTGTTTGGGTTTGGTGTTAGTCATACGATACAACATCTAGGATAAAATAGTGGCACTCTAAATGTCATATAATCACATCACCTCGTGTTCATAGACCGACTACACTTAATGAGTTATGTGGTATCTCTTGACAAAAAAAAATTTCAATACAAAAAAACTTAAAGAGAAATATATTTTGAGTGTTTGTTTTTTTGTAGTAAAAGAACATGAGTATAAGGTTGTACACAAACACCCTTGAGCATACACAACGGTTCGAGGATGTGCTACGTGATAGGTATCTTGGTGGTTGTATTTTTCTTACCTAACCGAACCATTTGAGAAGTTTCAGTTTTTAGAACCATATTCAATAATATGGGTTGTTATTGTCAACACGCACAAGCTGATTCAATGTGGTTGCTCGAAAACCCTAACATTTGTCTAGCTTAGTGAATAACATGTAAATACCTCATGAATCAACAATAGGAAATTCATGTCTCGTTAAAGATTAAGGCACATCTAACACTTTACGGTCAATATTATGTACTTTCCGAAATCATAGTTTAACCCCCATCATGGGGTGTATATAAAATCTCAATTAGTTAACTAACTGAAGCATCACCCAAAGCCTAATTTTTCCAAACACAAGTAGATTGATGAGATTTTTCTCTATAATTACATATCTTACATTCTCTATATCTAAGTGTGTATATATAACTATAAATTGATTATATGATATTGCAGCCTAAATTAGAAATGTTGTAAGTAGACATTACGTTTAGATAGCCCGTATTTGAAACTATATTATGTGTGTTTATGCATCTCTTGATTATATTCATATCAACTAAAGTCAACCATGATGAATATAACCACATAAATAGTATCTCCTTATTAAAGTTAGTTACTATAATAGTTTTGATAATACAACTTAAAACATAGATTAAAAGTAAAAGGTTTCCATTTCTCATGGACATTGTTATGGTAATGATAAAATGCTAGTTTCAAATAGGATCCACTTCCAACTAGCTTATTTGAAAACGACGAAAAAAGAAAATTTGTTCATGAAATCTATAACAACATTTCCACTTCAAGCTAGTTAATTAGCCTCATTAGGCATTTCTTGGCCATCATCCTGAGAAACTTGTTCCAATCGGTAGTTGTTGTTTAGCTTTATTGGATGAGATTGAATGCCAGAAAATGTTTCGTCTCCCTCCATGCTATCCATAAAATTAAACAAATCATATGATGCTTGTTTTGGCGGGAAGTTAGGATGAACAGAACCATGTTGATGAGTATTGGGTATAGTATATATTGGTCCAATGTTTTCTAACCCAAATTCATTCATCAATGAAGATTCACCAAAAGATTGATTCTTCTTTAGATTCACATCCATTTTTTCTCCTCTCTTCGTAAGGGTCGCATGATTAGTTGAAGTGACTGAGTCTTCAGGATTTCCAGCATGTGTCGCGTCAAGAGGCATACGACCAAACTTAACTATACCTTGAGAGTTAATACTTGAGATTTTTTCACTGTTCAATGAACTTGGTGTTCCTCGCTTTTGGGCAGACTGCCATCTATGACGACATTTCTACCACCATAATAAACTAGATGAATAAATCTTATATATATAAAGATTGAGTCTCGTATATATAAAGATTGAATCTCATCTACTAAATGATGAGTCTTAAAGATCAACGTGATTACAGAGTTGAGTTTTAGGTGAGTAAATACTTGAGTCTTAAGGTGATTACATGCAATGTTTTTGTATAATCAAAGGTTGTGAACTTAAGGTGATTACATGCAATATTTTTTGGATAATCAAATGTTGTGGTTAACTCATCAAACAATGGTTATACTACAAGGACATTGATGTCATCAACTAATATAAAGACGTGAAACCAATACATCTCCTCAATGGTTGCGTCTGTGTACCTTTCCATGAGTTACAACCATATTATCCAACTATATTATGTGTCAATTGGTCAGGTCAATAATCGTATACTAAATTACTAATATTAAGTTTGATTTTCCAAATGTTGTTTCTTTCATACACGGATAAAGACTTCTAAAAAGTATATGATTTCCGATTGTTGTTTTTTTCCAGGCATGAAGGCTTTTAAAAAGAACATGATGACGCTTTTGAAGTTAATTGATTATCTTATAAAAAAATTGAGTCTCAAGTTTAGAATGATAAAATCATTTCTTTTCGAAGGAAATATACCCTGATTTTTTTCTAAGCATGAAGTGATAAGAAGCTGAATTGGTGTTCAAATGATGGCACGTGAGGTGCACGTGTGGATTTAATTCACACGTGAGGTGCACGTGGGTTCTTCTCCTCATTTGAACCTAACGACTTTTCCCGCCTTTTTCTTACTTTCCTCATCTATAAATAGCTGATAGTTTCTCTTGTCTGTGTGTGTAGAATTTGTTGTTTTCTCTCTTACTCTCATTGTAACTGTTGTAACAAACTTGTAACAACCATTTGCCATTGATCAATCCAACTAAGCTTTCGACTCTCATTTCTTAATCTTTGATTGTCCTAGTTAGTTTGGAATCCATTTTCGATCTCAATTGATCCTAGTGGTGCTTATTCCGGTCAACTGAAATTCCGTTCATTCCTAATTCAAAATACGTTCCCAATCACAAATACGTTTCCTTCATTGATTGCTCTTTCATTATTTCTATTTCTTAAATACGTTAGAGATCAAATACGATTTAATCATATAAGGGCACATAATCACCACATACGTTACTCTTGAACGGAATCATCTTTTCAGTTGACCAATTGAACGGAATTGTACGATTTTGATAACAAATGGCTCCATCAACACGAGCTATTAGTAATAGTAATGTCAATGGCGATGGTGTGGATGATAACACCAGATGATATGTGGATAATGCTTTGACAGGCATTAGAAGGAGTATGGAAGAGATGTTGAATCAGATAACAGCACTGAGTTTACAAAATCAAGTGGTTAATGGGGCAGTTAGGCCACAAACTCAGTATGGTAGGATGACAAAGGTTGATTTCCCTAAGTTTTCAGGAGAAGATGTTAGGGGATGGATCTTTAGGTGTGAACAATTTTTTCTCATTGATGCCATAGCTGAAGATCAAAAGGTTAGACTTCTTTCTGTGCATCTATTTGATAAGGCCTTATTATGGCAAAGACAATTCCTTAAGATACATGGGGATAATGTGACTTGGCCAGTCTATAGGGATGCAATTGTTCAGAGATTTGGTACTGTTTTTGATGATCCTTGAATAGATTTCAGTTGGTAGACCTTGAAGAATGATATTAATTCCCTTCATGTCACAATTAGCTTGAAGTTTCTCTATAGCAGACAATTCAGCATATTTCTTTGTCCTGGTCACCCTATTTTCTTCAATCGTAGGCCAAATAAGTGGACCATGTTTAACTGATTCAACTATAATTCTTCCATGCTCTCTGTTTTGCGTGTATAGTTCCATTCTACTTTTCTAAGAATCATACAGGTCTTTGTCCAACATTGGTGGACGATTATTAGCACCAGAAAGTAGGGGTGAGCAGAAACCGCACCGCAAACCGCACCAAAACCGCAAAAACCGCACCGCAAAAACCGCACCACGACAAAAACCGGTGGATCGGTTTCTAAAAATAAGAAAAACCGAATTTGCGGTGCGGTTTCGGTTTTACCCGTAAATCCGCACCGCTATACCCGAACCGCACCGCAATTGCTATAAATAATAATTTTAATAAAAATATTTTAAATTTGTACTAATTATCTCTCAAAAATTGAAATACATGGCTTTTAAAAAGGCGGGCTTTCTTTGTGCTAAAAAGTATAAAGTAGATTTAGGGGTGTGGTGCGGATGCGGTGTATTTACAGTTTTATCAGTTTTATATTTTTCGTTTTACTAATTAAGTGTTTATATTTTCAGTTTTATCTCACATGAATATAATTATAATAGTGTATTTACATTAAGCCCAAAATTACAATTTGGTTCAAGCACAAAATTTTTATTGGGTTCAAGCCCAAAATTAAAAAAATAGTCATATGTGGTGCGGTGCGGTTAAAACCCAAAAATCCGCATTTGAAAACCGCAAAACCGCAAAACCAAAACCGCAGGATCCGCATGGTGCGGTTTATACTTTCATAGAATCCGCAATTGCGGATGCGGTGTGGTTTTTGCTAGAATCCACACCGATCCGCACCATGCTCACCCCTACTTGGGGACATAAAATGTAATTTCAAGGAACTCAAAATGGAATTTGTGTACAACCATAAGAAAATAGCATTAAGGGGCACCCAAAATTCTATAGTTCAAATGGTAACTGGGAAGAAGCAGTTGAATGCTATGACTGGAACCACACAGGCAGAGATATTTATGATGTGTGTCTACCCAAACACTGGCTTATCCTTGATGAGTGCAGAGTACATCAGTAAGGAATGTGTGAAGGTACCTGAATTATCAGCAATAATAGAAGAATTTGATGATGTTTTTGCTTTACCAACGGCATTACCACCAAAAAGGACTCATGATCACAGGATTCCACTATTGGAAGGAGTCCCACCAGTCAATATCAGACCCTATAGGCATCCCCCAATACAGAAAGATGCTATAGAAGCCATGGTCAAAGAATTACTAGAGTCAGGAGTGATTAAGCCTAGCCATAGCCCATTTGCTTCACCCATAGTGATGGTTAAGAAAAAAGACAACTCTTGGAGGATGTGTATTGACTACAGGCAGCTCAACAAGAACACCATTAAGGACAAGTTCCCTATTCCTGTGATTGATGAACTCATTGATGAGTTACATGGAGCTGTCATCTTCTCTAAACTAGATTTAAGGTCAGGATATCACCAAATTAGAATGTTTGAAGATGATATAGCAAAAACAGCTTTTAGGACTCATGAAGGGCATTATGAGTTCCTAGTGATGCCTTTTGGTCTCACAAATGCTCCCTCCACCTTTCAAGCTTTAATGAATGATGTTTTCAAAGCTTATTTGAGGAAGTTCACACTGGTGTTTTTTGATGATATACTAATCTACTCAAAGAGCTTACCAGAACATGTGCAGCATCTTACTATGATTCTACAGACAATGAGGACTAATCAGTTATTTGCAAAAAAGAATAAATGTGTGTTTGGCACAAGTCATGTAGAGTACTTGGGGCATGTCATTTCTGCACAAGGAGTAGCAACAGACCCTTCAAAGATTATGGCAATGCAAGAGTGACCTGTACCCACTAACTTCAAGCAATTAAGGGGATTTCTTAGGCTTACTGGGTACTATAGGAAGTTTATCAAGGATTTTGCTAGTTTGAGTAGAACCTTAACTCAGTTATTAAAAAAGAATTCATACAAATGGTCTGATGAAGCTCAAGTCTCTTTTTTGGCCCTTAAAGAAGCAATGACTAAGGAACCAGTGTTAGCTTTGCCTGACTTTACAATTCCCTTTGAGGTAGAAACTGATGCCTCAGGAATAGGCAAAAGAGCTATCTTGCAACAAAAAGGACATCCTATAGCCTATTTGAGAAAAACTTTAGCCCCAAAATATCACTCTCTCTTAACTTATGAAAAAGAATTTTTGGCTGTAATGATGGCTTTGGAAAAGTGGAGAGGCTATCTTGGACAGACACTTCATTATCAAAACAGATCATTATAGTCTCAAGTACCTATTGGATCAGAGGATCACTACTCCAGCACAAATGAAAGGCTTCCTAAGTTGATGGGCTTTGATTATGAGGTCAAGTACAAGAAAGGAGTGGAGAATGCAGCTACTAATGCCTTATCAAGAGTATAAACTGAAGGTCATCTAATGTCTATCATGGTTGTGTCTATACTAGCAGACTTTATAACCAAAATTAAAGCTAGCTGGCACACTGATGACACCTTACAACCAATCCTAAACTAGTTGCAGAGTGTTCAACAATCTAAGAAGCACTATTCTTGGTCCAATGGATAGTTGTTGAGGAAGAATAAGTTGGTAGTAGGACAGGATGAACAACTAAAATTAGAACTCTTGACTTACTTACATGCTAGTTCTGTGGGAGGAGATTTTAGGGTCAAAGTCACTACTCACAAGCTCTGTTCATTCGTATATTGGAAAGGTATGAGAAAGGAAATAAAGAAGTTTATGAAGGAATGCATCACTTGCCAGAGGTACAAACCTGATTTGGCTGCTTATCCTGGTCTCTTACAGCCCTTACCAATTCCTAACAGGATTTAGGAGAGTATTTCCATGGATTTATTGAAGGCCTTCCAAGATCAAAAGGGTTCAATGTGATCTTTGTAGTGGTGGACAGACTTACAAAGTATGCACATTTCATGCCCTTATCTCACCCTTTTTCAGCTATGCAAGTAGCTCAATTATTCTTGGATACAGTCTATAAGCTACATGGTCTTCCTACTACTATTGTTTCAGACAGAGATAAGGTCTTCCTTAGTACATTTTGGAAGGAACTTTTTCAACTATTACAAGTTAAGCTACTTAAGTCCACAGCCTACCACCCACAAACAGATGGCCAAACACCCCCTATTCATGTTCCATACTTGGGAGGATTGAGCAAAGTGGATGCTGTGGACAGGACATTGGAAGCCAGAGAACAAGCAATTCAAATGTTGAAGTTTCACTTGGGAAGATCTCAAAACAGGATGAAACAACAAGCTGATAAGAGTAGAACTGATAGGGAATTAAATGTGGGAGATTGGGTTTTCCTTAAATTGCAACCTCACAGACAAGTCTCTATCAGACAAGGGAAACAAAATAAGTTTTCTCCAAAGAGTTTTGGCCCATTCAAAGTGATTGAGAAAATTGAGAAGGTTGCTTATAAACTTGATTTACCTGCTCATGCTCAAATTCATAATGTCTTCCATGTTTCTCAACTAAAAGTATGTAAAGGGACTCCTCCAGTTTCACAAGTTTCTTCATTGCCTAGTTGTGATAAGGATGGATTGCTAGCTGTGGAACCTATTGCCATTTTAGACAGGAAGATGGTCAAAAAGAGGAATGTTGTGGAAGTCTATGGTCTGATTCAGTGGGCAAATGGCACCAGTGAAGATGCTACTTGGGAACCATTAGCAGAATTATGTGACAAGTTTCCCAATTTCTTATTACATTCTTGAGGACAAGAATGTTTTCAAGAAGGGTGGATTGATAAGAAGCAGAATTAGTGTTCAAATGGCGGCATGTGAGGTGCACGTGTGGATTCAATCCACACGTGAGGTGCACGTGGGTTCTTCTCCTCATTTGAACCTAACGACTTTTCCCGCCTTTTTCTTACTTTCCTTCTCTATAAATAGCTGATAGTGTCTAGAAATTGTTGTTTTCTCTCTTTTCTCTCATTGTAATCTGTTGTAACCAATTGTAACAAACTATCCGCCATTGATCAATCCAACTAAGCTTTTGACTCTCATTTCTTAATCTTTGATTGTCCTAGTTAGTTTGGAATCCATTTTCGATCTTAATTAATCCTAGTAGTGCTTATCACCGATCAATTTGAATCATGATTCGAATTTATAACCAACTCATACTTAATACCAGCATACTAAGTATGATTTGAATTTAAGTTCTGCTACCATAATACTAACCGAATCATACTTAATACCAGAATAC
Organism: Tanacetum coccineum; assembly: GCA_026074375.1. NCBI lineage: Eukaryota > Viridiplantae > Streptophyta > Magnoliopsida > Asterales > Asteraceae > Tanacetum > Tanacetum coccineum. The sequence goes on along the minus strand of BQNB010007294.1, from coordinate 75,732 downwards.
TAACCGAATCGTACTTAATACCTAAGGTTATAAATTCAAATCATGATTCGAAATGATTGGCTAACAGGTGAAAACAAGTCTTTTTTATGATAGTAAGTTCTACTACCTTGCATGAATCGATCGGCCAAAAGAGTAAAACCATATTGAAAAAGAAGAACTTCAAGAGCAACATAAGAACATGCATAATAAGTTTTTTATGCTTTAAACGTGTCTCTTTTGTTTAAATGGATTTGGAGGTTTCAATGTAATCCTAATGAGCTTTGAGGTAATGTGTTTAAAGGTATTTATGAGCCTGATGGAGGTATTAGGGGTGGTAGGTCTATATTTCTGAACCAAAGCCCTTGGATTTCTATTATCAGATCGGTATCTCATATTCAAAGTAAAGGTTTGATTTAATAGCTTCTTGTAATCGGTCCCTTAGAGATGGCATGTCTATTAGTTTATGTGATGATTTGTGGTGTGGGATCTAACATTTAAAAGTTTTGTTCCCTCGTGTGTATGGGTTGGATGGGGATAAACGGTGCAAGGTTGCTCAATGCATCAATACTTTTATTTGGTATAATGCTCTTAGGAGGGTTTCGTGAGGTGGTGCGGAGTCCACTCAATTCAAAGGTTTTTTGGCTTTGATTCAAGATGTGCTTTCGGATAAGAGAGACGGTTAGAAATGGACTCTTGGTTCTAATGGCTTTTTCATTGCTTCTACTCGTAAGTATATTGACGAGCATATCTTGCGGGGTTGACGTCTACTAGCTGGAATAGAGGTGTTCCAATAAAAGTTAATGTTTTTATGTAGAGTTTGAGTTTGAATAAGCTTTCGACTATGGTGAACCCGTATGTGGTGATCATTTAAAGAGTGTTAATCATCTTTTTTTCTCTTGCGGGATGGCATATGATCTTTGGGGTTTATTGGCTAGATGATGCGATTTGGATATCCAGTTTGGTTCTAACATTAAGGAGTGGCTTTCATAGTTAGATGCTTGCCAAGTGATGAAGATGGCTAGATTCATTCTTAAAGGGGTTGCGCCTACGTTGATGTGGTCTATATAGAATTTTCGTAATGCTTTGTTTTTTTCTGTTTTTAAGCCTAAAAAGTGTTCAAATAAGCTCACTAAGCTTAAACAGTAATTTGATTGCTAAAATCTTTCCAATCTTCTTCTTACTCTTTGGTTCTAGCTTTATGTTTTGCAAGAATAAACTTCAGGGGCCTCTCTGTCATTTTGAATTCTCCCTCTTGCTGGACTTCTACTTTTTGTCTATTGGTGTAAGACTTCCAAAGATGAAGGGCCATGGATGTTCAGCTATTTCTTATATAATCCCTATTTTAGGCATAGGGTTTGACAACAACACAACACACACTGATCATCTCTTGATCAATGTCTCTGTCTCTCTATTGATATTCATATCAACCTAACTTTCTCTCAATCATATGATTAATCCCTTGTAATCATCTCTTATATTTAAACCTTTGATTGTAATCGTTTGATTAATAATAAAGTTGGTAATCTGTACCGACTAGTTTGATTCTGGTTTCATATACTATGGCTTAGTTCTGCTTTGATATCATCGCACATGGTATCAAAGCCCTAGGTCTACTATTGATCGATTGTATTCTTTCGATCTAGGGTTCATGATTATTGTTGGGGATTACTGGTGATTTATTTACTGGTGGGCGATTTGATTTCTGGCTTATTGATTTGTTCTCAATTAGGGTTTGGATCTCTGAACCCTAATTTTTAGGGATCTACCTCTAGTTGGTTCGTCTTACCTTGAATCAAAGGCAATTAAGGTGTGTGGACTCGATTGATCTTTGACTAAGTGAATCAAAGACAATCGAGTGATCTCTTCCGCTGCAAATAAAGCTCTGTAACACCTCCTTTTATTTTTTTGCATCTCTTTTAATTTGTTGTTAAGAGTCTGTTTGCCCTTGACCAACCATCCTTAAGTGATTTGGAATCCTGGGAACTATCTTTCATTTTTGCTCTCTTATTTGTTTCTATTATTACCTGCTTGCTTAGTTATGACCTTTAATTATGGTTGAATCTGATAATGTTAGTGATATCCATGATACCACTATTCAGAGCACTGATCATATTGGCTCTTCTTTTGATCTTAATATGTCTTTTGGTGATGCTTTATACTTACACCCTAATAATACTGGTGGTTCACCTATTGTTACAATTAAACTTACTGGTACAGAAAATTATAAGGTCTGGAGTATTGCCATGACATTTGCTTTACGAAATCATAATAAACTTGGTTTTATTAATGGAACATGTAAAAGAGATAAAAAGAATTTGGCTTTTGCTAATTAATAGGATATGTGCAACTCTGTTGTTGTTACTTGGATCTTGAATTCTCTGAGTTCTTAGCTATTTGCTGGTACTATTTATGCTAAGAATGCTTATGAAATGTAGACTGATCTTAAAGAAACATATGATAAATGTTGGGAATTATAATTTGAGTTGATTATGACAAAACATGTTAAAGATGGAGGACCTACAAGACAAAATATCAAAAGATCAAAAGATGGAAGATTTTGAAGATAAAGATCAACATTAATGCTGATTGATGATTAATCAAATAGTATTTAATGCTGATTTATAGTTTTCTAATCTTATTTGTTCTTATCTTGTCTTGTAAACCCTAACCCATCTAGTATATAAAGAGGGGTAGGCGTCTAGTATTCAGTATCTAGAAAAACACAAACTTCTCAATGAGAGTCTAATAGCAAAATGTGTGTCGTGTAATAGTTGTAGTTAGCCATAGATGAGTCATGAATCATCTATGTGCTTATTAGTTTATTAGTAGTCTTATGAATAAGAAAACCTTGTTCATAACAATGATTGTGTTCTTAATTATTCTGCTGCGTGTTTGTTAATCATTGTTATTATATCATAGATGGCTAGATCGTGGTTATACAATAATGTTGTTGGATCTGTTGTGTTTAACATACATAAAAGCATTAACTCATTAAGCCAAAATGGTACACCTATTGCTGAATATTACAACAATCTTAACTCTATTTGGAAACAGTTTGATGCTATGATATGCCTTCCTACTTATACTTGTGATGCTGCTAAAGAACTTGAAAAGCATAATCAACTTATTAAGTTAATGCAGTTTCTAATAGGGCTTAATGATAGTTATCTGGCTACTAGGAGTAATATTCTTAGCAGGCCTTTGCCATCATTAGTGGTGAAGAATCACATAGGAATGCCACCTCTCATGTGACCACTAAACCCACAGCCACTATCTTTGCTGCCAAAGCCTTTGATAATAAAAGGAGACCCAATAACAACAATAATTTTCCTAAAAATAGAGGGCCAAAACTTAATCTTACTTGCACTAATTGCAATAAACCTAGACACACTGTTGATAGATGTTATGAACTAAATGGGTATCATGCTAGTTATGTGAAGAGGAACTTTAATGCCAAACCAACTGTGTCTAATAATGCTTCTGATTCTGCTGCTTCTGCTGATGTGCTTGCTAAGAACTCTGGCAATGATAATAAAACCAGCAACTCCCCTGTGTCTTTGACCAGTGACTAGTAGTCTAGGCTTATGAATCTTCTTAATGATAGTGGTGTCTGCTCTGCCAATTCTAGTATGGGAGGTAATATTCTTAAAACCATTAAGGGCACCTTTTTTAATAACAATGTCAAATTCAACCTAAACTTTAAGAAATTTTATAATGGAAACACAAATTTTCTAATGGAAAACATAAGTTTAGGATGGATTACTGATTCTGGGGCAAACCAACATATGACTATCAGCACAAAATTCTTGGTTAATGTAGTTGATGTTTCAAATCTAGGTCTTACTGTAGGACATCCTTATGGAACCCAAGCTTTAATAACTAAAATTAGAGATTTGAAAGTCAATAATGACATAACCCTATATGATGTCCTTATAATACCTCGTGTTTTAGGGTTAATTACGATGTCAATAAATTCACTATTTACTTTTAGTATTGTACGCGTTTGCTTTTAAATCGTAATTATTAAGTTAAATCGCGTAAGCTAAAAATTATCATTCAATGTAAACGGGCATCAAACAATTAAATGTTTACATCAAGCAAGTGTTAAGTAATTATTTTGAGGATAATTATTAACTTTGTTCATTTTATTTTATTTGGTTACGTAAAGTGTTTACGTTTCGCGATAAAATACGTTTAGGCATTCCCGAAACCACCAAAACTTTTTTACGCTTCAACAAATACCCACAATTATACCCAATACTCAAAATTTACAAAATATCATCACATATATCACTATTGGCCAGATATTGGTGATGAAACAAAATACTATTTGTAGTTTAAATCCATTCTTGGTTTTCATGGGATGATTACTCATCTTGGGAAACAAGAACTTACACTTACTTAGCCCTAATAGTGAAATGGACCAAACTATTCCCTAGAAATCCCTCTTTGTGTCATGACTTTCCTATGACCACTTGACTAAATCTTATATTTATATACACTGCAAGACTTAGAAAACACATACACATCTCCTTTTCATAGTGAAAACCAAGACTTTTTCTCTCTTTCTTATGGCATAACCACAACCAAACCCAAATACCACTACCAAATCCATACAAATTTATCTACAACCATTACATTTACAAGCACTCCTACAACATATCTAAGATAACCTAAGATGGTTAGAAGGTTTGGTTTAAGGTTTACAAGTGTTAAGCAAAGGAAAAGCAAGATTAAGGTTTCATTTGGTTTTAGGGTTTTCAAGTGTTGTAAACTTGGGTTAAGTAGCTAAACAAAGGTTTAGATCATATTGTTCATCATCCTACTTCATATTAAGGTTACCTAAAACCCTGGATCTCTTTACATTTGTGATTTTATGCATATATAATGTTTGTATAGTTAATCACCATCTAAGGACTTATTTACTTGTAAAAATAGATTTTTACACTTGTTTATGATTTGATAAACTTTTACATATGACATATGGATGTTAATATCATGTTATAATAGATGTATAAGTATTGTACATGTGTGGTTTATGTATAAAAGGTCTATATAAATAAGATACCTAAAAAGTGTATATATAAAAGTTCATGAACAAATGAGTATGCAAACTTATAGATCTTGTGATTCTTGGAAAATATTTGGACTAATCATGGACTACGGACCCTAGGTGTGTAAGACATGTGATATAGGGTTGTAATGGACATGTAACAAAGTGGTTAAACTAAAAAGTTATAAAAACAACTTTTAAACACATTTTGAGACATTGATCAAAAGGGGCTATTAGAATTCGAATTATAACCTATTGATTTTATATTTTTATAAAATACTACATCTTATGAGGATTCCAAAAAGGTAAGAAACTCGAAAAACCAATTTATAACAAAGGAGATACGTAATTTACAAGTTACGCAATAATTAACGCGTTTATAAAAGAAATTTTATAAAAACCTAATAAGATCCACCTCTGATATAAAAGGTTGGGTATTTTTCTCAGATAGTACATATTTTTAAGATTCCAAAACATTAAGAATCATAAATTTTGGATCAATAACGAAGGAGTTATGAATTACGCAAGTTTATGATAATAAATACTTTTATAAAAATAAATTTATAAAAGTTACTGTTCATCTCAGACATGGTTATTTTGAAAACATCTTTAATTAGATAGAACTTTTAATTACGAAGACGTGCGCGAAAGAATCATTAAAAACGGAGTTCAAACGAATAAAATACGACATTTACGATTTTACGACGACTAATTTTATAAAAGTATATGAACAGTAAAAACCACTGTTCACCAGGGGAGTAAAAATATGAAAATGTAATATCTTGATAACTCGTCTTAATATGAAAGTGTGGACATAAGAAACGTAAGAAACGAGCTTAAAACAATAAAGTTACGTCGTTTTTACTAATGAAATATTTATAAACGTTTTAACTTTATAAATACGATTTCTCAAACGCAATTAGATGGTGATGTAGCTATATAGAATTATATATGGTGTTAGTTAATCAAAGTGCTTAGTACTCATACGGCCTATAATTAATTAGGTTGCATTTGGCTTTTATCACAAAGTCTTCTCTAGATAACACTAGAGGCATACAACAATCATAATAATATTGGAATCAATATCAAGATATATGGCAACAAACAAAGAACAAGAAAGGAAGAATATCACCAAACAACTTGCAATATTGGACGCAAGTGGACATTTACTTTTACATTACGATTACGTGTTTGGCCTAGAGTAGCGATACTCCTCTAGCCCATTATCATGAAATGTTAATTATTTGTTGTTGTGAGCGTGAATGTTATAAATAGATCTATTTGGGATTGACATCCCCGTTCGGGTGAGTCATGCTCACTGTGTCGGTATGCCGGACAACGAACGTATACCATGTCAGATTTTGGATGTTGCGGGTTAGAACATCATCACGGGCAATGTTGGCAATTTATATTGCAATTCATACATGTCGAGCTTCAGTGTCATGAGCTTAGGAAAACGTAATTACTATTTTGATGTTTGCATTTGTTGCATTATCATGGGGAAATCTTGCGGTCCTACATTATACATTTTACAAACCTATGAATTCACCAACATTATTGTTGACGTTTTAAAGCAACGTTTTTTCTTGGAGATCGTGAGTACAAGAAAGGGATACATGGGGGTCGATATTTTGGGAAAGTCTTATGCATAAATATTTGAGTTCCAGTACATTTGGGGATATTAGTTGTTAAGGGCTCACAATCTATGTATTTTAAACAATGGAACAAGTGAAGTTCGAACGTATGTAACAAACAATTTGTTAAATCCAATGTATCAGTTTTTTAACGACTTTTAAATGGTTCATTCTATATATTATTATTGTGTTATTTGATCTAAGAAGTCCCACACCCAGACCATTTCCGCTGCGTACTCCCAATTTGGGGGTGTTGTTTACAATTGAATCACTTGGAAACTAATCTTATGGTTTAATGATCAAAGGAATGAAAGGAAGTATTAAATGATTTAGAACAAAAAGAAATGGTGTGGCAAAAGGTGAGTATAGCAGTGGGGGAACAGTCAAGTTTTTTTATGATAAAGTTGGGGAGCGTTTTTTGTGTGGCCGGCCCCCTTAGCTCTATGGCGGCACCCTTCTTCACTTAAGGGCGTCCATCAGGCAAAGACGCTCCTTTTTTTTGGCTTTTCCAGGGGAGGTGTTTTTTGGAAATAATTTCTATCCGTTTTTAGGTAGAAAATTTGAAATTCAAATTTTATTTTGAATATACATTTCTTTAAATGTAGAAATATTTTGTAAAAGGTTATAAAATGTTGTAACCATTTTATAAATAAATATGTCGAATTGATTAAAAATTCATATGAGCGTAAAATGCATTAAAGCATTTATTTATTCATCCTTTAAGTGATTAATTTTCAAAATATTACTACTTACTGTGTCCGTTTTTAATTGTTACATTGAGCGTTTTTACATTTTGTGATTATCAAAACTTAGTGAGATTAAAAAATATTAATAACGTTTTTAGGCATTATTTCTATCAACAATCCGGAAGACATGCTACGAAACGAAAAACAAGTGCAACAAGTTATGAGGTGGATCAGATCATCACAAGTGCATTAAAACCTTCGACACGATTTGATCGAACACTGATGTCTGTCATGTAGGGTCAATTTAATGATTACAAAGTTTTAAATTTATATTTAGCCGACTTATCCTAAAACAACACTTTAACAGGCAGTGTACCCGATTGGGCTGGAAGGGAGGTTTAGTTTCGTGGTAAGGTAGGGTGTTCGAACACTAAGCGCGAGGTTGTAAAACCTTTATTTTATCAGCTATTATGATTATTTAATTAAAGTTATTGCTAATTACTTGTTAAACCTATGCTATATACATTTCTAATGATAGTGGGGGGGTTTACAGCCTGAGAGACTGGCATAGGTTTTATGGTGACAACAATCAAGTCTAAACACAATAAACATGCAAGAAAATAATCAAAAGATAAAAGAGCGATACAAGCCAAATGATAGAAAACCGTATTAGCCATATTAAATCCGATTAAATGTTGGTTTGTTTATTTAGTGCAATGATTTCTTATCTCGAAGCGGCATATCATTCTTAAGACTTAGGTGAGACATCATCCTAAGACCTAGACACGTTGAATCCTGTCACAATTAACGTATCCGCATAAAGCATCCTTTTAGTTTAATTATAATGTATCTAGGGATTAAAGCAATGGTGATCTTGTTAAACCCTAGCCCATCAAAACTTTACACATTTAGTGTTTGACGGTATTTTATATACTGGTAGTTCCATGTTTAAATCTTTATCAATGAATTAAGAACATACTTGTTGAAACATTACGGGTCACCTGCCGGTCTAACTAAGCTCATAATTTAAAGACAAAGACATAACATTATTTGGATCCTATTGGTCCAATAATATAAGACACGATATGGAGAGCTATCCCAGTATCTAGTTCACTTGTTAGGCGTAACTAGACCTAATTGAATGATAAGTCGCATATTCAAACACGTAGACAAGTATCATGTGATAAACATAATTAAACTTTTAACGATAAATTAAGAAATCGATTTTAAAACAAACCAAACATTAAACCTTCATTAGTAACGATGGCTAATACCATGGGTTATTAGCCTTATAAACCATTGTTGTAATTATACAAGCGTGATCAAATAACCAAGGTAAACTAAACGTTTTACCAAACGATACCAAAAATTAAATGATTACAAGAGTATAGGAATTACATGGTATCTTCTATAGTCGTGATCGATGCTTGACCTTTGGTTGCTCTTCTTTTCTTTAAAAAATTGTCTTTTATGTGTATGGTATAGAGAATATGATTTTGCACATTGAAAACTCGTTTTTGAGTCTTCTATTTATAGTGTCTAAAAAAGACTGGATACGCCGTATTGAGCTAGGCCAATACGGCGTATTGGGGTATTTTCCTTGGAGTGCACGCTAAATTTATAATCAATAAAAAATTCATTCCAAAAATATAATTATCTTCGTATCTTTGAATGTTTATCCAGCTGGATACGACATATTGTAGAAGAGTGATACGTTGCATTGGGAATTGGTCTTGCACGTTTTCTTGTGAAGAGTTGGCGCTGATACGCCGTATCACTTTTTGTGGATACGACGTATTGGTCAGAAGTAAGCAATCTTCAAATATCATCATTTTGGCTCCAAAATATGCGCCTTTTAGCTGTCTTCACCAATCACTCCTTACTTTACTACAGAATAACATTTTTCAAGCAATTAAGTACCAAATCTTTGCAATAATTATATAAAAATGGTAAAGTTCTTCGGGATAACTGTTGGTATAATGTGATTGTTATTTGTGTAATCAAAATATCCCCACTTGACATCCTACTTTGTCTTAAGTATGACTCTGGATTATATTGAAAATGTAATCCCAACGAAGTTAAGGATTTTCATTTAAGCACTTCTTTGTTTTAATCACCTGCTACAAGAAACGCACCTCACGAAGTATGGAAAATGAAAACACTCAGATCACTCAAAATCTAGGGTGTATACATTGTGATTGGTAAAGTCTTTTTCGCAATTGTGTCAGCTTCAATATCATATGTTGGCAACGGATACACATCTCCGCCACTAGAGCTAAGGAGAACAAGTCAAAAGGTAAATTGGGTTTTTCTATTATAAGGCTAAGGGTGATCATTCTAACCAAATATTCCGCTGCGACCCAATTTGGGGGTGTTACAAAGCAGCTGAAGCACACATACACGGCCGTAATGACGGAATAGACATGTGTGTTCGATCACATCCTCATTCGAGTTTAACCAAGGGTTAGGATGAAGAACGATATAGGGTAGGGATCTTCTAGTTTTCACCAAAGGTAATAAACCAAAAAGGTGGCTGAATCACGCATACATGGCTGTAACGACAGAATAGACATGCACGACTCGATCTCAACCTGCTCGAGTAAAACCTAAGGTTAATTGCTAGGAATAGGAAGCAAATTGTTGTAAAATAAATTTCACAAAACAAATAGATTAAGCTTGAACAAATAAGACAGTTGCTAGTAACTTTTCCCGACCGTTCCATGATAAAGACTCGAAATATATATAAACGCCTCGATCATAGAGATGACAAAGACAACCTACATTGGCATTCCCATAACAGTCAACTTCGCGAACATCCCAAATTTACATACTTTTATAAAAGTGGTGATATCGGCCACTTTTTACAAAACTATACATTGTTGATTTTTATCCACATATCAACGAATAATCGATCCTTCCAAGTATTTCATAGGTTTAAGTTTAGCGAACTGACTATCAATCATCCTTCTCTTTTTTGATGCATTTTCTATTTTTCCATTTTTTTATCATAACATAAATCTCGGTGCAATTTCACCATCATCACAATCATAATTTATCCGGATAATTTTTCCTTTAACACCTCATCTTCGAACTTAATACATAATCGCAAAAGTAGCAAAATACACTAGCTACATATTTTCCCATTGCATTGTGCATTTTTCCGACCATAACAGAGATAAATTTTTTTACTTTGACACAGGAAATACGAAACTTTAGACAAAAGCAACTAGCAACTTTGATTAAGTAGGCTTAATCTACATGGTAGGCTAAGGTGTAAAGGTGTAACGAAATAAACATATGGTATGAAAAAGACAGGAATGGCTCAACAGGTTTTTCTAGGGGATCTTACTCTTATGATGAGAGTAAGTAAAGAATTACACGAGATTTAACTAACCGGTGTAGTTAGTAAATTTTACAACATTTAGGCTTTTTGTATTCCTAGAAATTTACCAGTTAAAAATGTTTCCACATCTAAATCTATTGTACTCATCGTTGTGGTCTCGAGTGATATACCAAGACAAGTTCTAAAGTCCACTACATCACCGACACACTCATAATTTTTGTGGAATTTTTTAGTAAACGTTTAGAAATAAAATAGGCTTAATTCTCACAATTTGGTATTAAGGGTTATAGTCCGCGAGGTCATGTAACTAGTAATTTCTACAAAAGTTATGCTAGAAACAATTTTAAATTTGGCATAATTTAAGCATATAGCATATTATTTGTAAAAGAAAGGACAAGTAGGCGTTCTAATTCTCCATCCCCCCACTTAGATTATACAACGTCCTCGTTGTATAGATAAAAAAATTAAAGAAAATGAGAAATAGAATTAGAACGAGTAACTCCCCTGATATGTTGCTCGGGAGGATTCTCTAATTTGAGTTCTTGAGCAAAAGTGTTCTGACAAGGCTTCAGAATGCTCGTACGAGTTCAACACACACCTTTTTCAGAGTATACCATAACGTCGATTTCCTTATAGCAAGGTTGTGCATAAAAGATTAGAAGACAAAAGTGCAATTCCTATCTCGGTTATACAATGGTTACAATGCAGGAAAACAATTAAACACACAATTGTACAGGGATCAATACGCCGTATCCCAAACCCTAGGATACGTCGTATGGTTCCTGTAAAAACAATTAAAAAATTTTAAGTACTGAAATTAAATTAAAGACTGATAACATCCAGACACATCTATGCGCCGTATCCAGAGGGGTTCGATACGTCCTATAGAGTGTATGGGAAGACAGACTCATGCAAATAATTTAAAATTCGAAAAAAATAACCAGGTTATCTCCCGAGAAGCACTTTTGTTATAGCCAATCGTTAAGTTCAAAATTTTCTTTTCCCCTTCATTCTTCATCGAGTGTTGCCATGACCCATCACTCATCAACGATACATAAAAGTTCTCGATAAGCGTCGCGGTTATTCTTTGAGTGGTTGAGGTACTCGGACTCTTTTATGGCAATGTATTCTTCGTCAGCATTGAATGAGGACTTCATCATCTCGACACTAATGGTTCAAGAGTGGGATAATCCTTGCGTTCATCATGCCTCTGATTGTCTTGAGTGCCGGCGTTACTTGTGTCGTAATTTCTATAAAAGATATTATTAATCTCAAGATAAGGGCCATGAGCCTTTTCAGTTTTGAAGTTTTCATATGGCCTCTAACCATAACTTTCCAAACGAGTGAATGGTTGTCATACCTCGCCAAGGCAAAAACACGAGGCGTAACGTCATGGGTATCATCACAACACAATGGTGTCAACAATAGAAAAACTACAATGCATTAATCAAAGCTAAAAATGGACGCAAAGTGTCATGACAATACCAAACACAAGAAAAAGAGTCTTGTATTGAGGTAAAAGACTCACTCCAATACAAAGACATAACAAAATAATCCAAAACCTAAAACAATCATAGAATCAATTCAAAGAAAATACAAAATGAAAACTAGGGAAACTTCGCATGCAAGCCTATGGTCTTACTAGCCAATCTTCCTGTGATTATCAAAACAAAGGAGGATAAAAATGAACTATCATGAACTTATGCTAGCATACAACTAAAATAAAATCAACATATGCACAACTTAATTTCGCATTCGGGCTTATAATAGCTGGCACTAAAAGAAACCAAGCTCACCACGAATGTATCACACAACATATCACATTGGGTAGGCGTACTCCTCTGATCCCACTGAGTAAGCGTACTCATCCGATCCTAAATCAATATCACAAATCTCACTGAGTAGGCGTACTCATCCGATCCCAAATAACACATGTATCACATAGTCATATAATGTCCATACGCAAACTTAAAACACATAATCACAGCAACAAAACCTTTTTAAAACATTTGCATCATTTCCATCCCAATATAAAAACAGAAAAATGGGATTATGAAACTCACCTGATGCACAACTACTTGACAAATTCCTCGCAATCAACTAAACACAAATAAAACACGTGTTACACGCGATTAGACTAAATTCCCAAGACGATGTAACTATCAATTTGATGGAATCCATGACCATTGCAACATGTTTATAAACCCCTTTACCATACTTCCCATACCTTACTTATATTCTAAATACCTTTAATCATTTATTCTAGCTTTCTTGATTCTGGCAGAATTTTGTAGGCAGTTCATGACTACAAATAAAATACTAAGTCATCAAATTGACTTTCCCTACTGCATTTCCTACCTTCCCAATGGGTTATGAACTACTGTTATTTTTTAGAAAAAATAATATTGAGCCTAACCATTTTATAAAAATTCAATATCACAAAGTACTCAAATTCAGATCTAATTCGACTATCAAAAAGTTTATCTTGATCAGACCCATTTAAACACTTAGGAAAATTCTACAAAAATTCTAAAAAATCATAAACATCATGAGATTGCTACTGTAGATATCCCATCAATTAAAAAGATGTTTTGATATGGTTTTTGACCTGACAAACACAACCCAGAATCTGCCCCAAGAACTCAGATTTGACAACGAATCTTGTAAAATTATTTTGACTAACCACCACTTGCTTTTAATTCATGAAACTAATAGGGTTGGAATTTATACTCTTTGTAGATAATTTTAGGCTAAAAAAAATCAATAAAACCTATTCTTATGACCAAGTTATGAGTCTTACAAGTTGACTTAAAAATCTGCCCAGTTTTAATTCCAAATTTAACAAAAATTAAACTTAACCAAACGCATCCAAACACTATTAATTACATCTTAATTGATTATTAATGATCATCTTAACATGTTTACTGAATTTTAATGAAACTCTAATTCCACCAATTAATGTTATTAATATAAGAAGAATTAAACAAGAAGGGATTGAAGATCATACCTAAAACCTTTAACCGATTACACTTGAATCAACACACTTAATTCTTGATAAAAAAAAATGTCCTCCTTCTTGGGGTTTCAGACCGATCTATAGGAAAACAAGGGGGGAAGGGGACAAATTTTTTTATTTATACAGACAACCCTAATCCCTAATCCTATCTCATACTAAATTTGTTTTCATACTTAAAACATCTTTTTTTTCTTTTCCACTTTTTTCTACTTCTACAACCGGCCCCTCACTATATATATAATAAGTATATTTATATTATATATATATATATATATATATATATACTAATATATATATATATATCTTAATAATTATTAAAGTAATTACCCTTATTTGTTATATTTTTAAAAAAACCTTTATTAAAGTAGTAAACACTTTAAATAAAAACTAGTTATAAACTTACTATTTATAAATTTCATTTCAGATATTTCTTTCCTAATTTAGAAAGACTAATGCTTAACTAATTTAAATACTAGACTTAATTTACTCCTAGGAATAAACTATATTCTCTTTACGCTCATACTATAATTATTCACCAAATAACACGACAACGTATAAAATCATCCTATCATTTCCATTGTTACAAAATGTGAACTAAATGAAATAGCTATCAAAATCAACAACTCAAATCATAAATAAGAATGAACACGCATCCACGGATTGATATCAATACTCATATACAGGTCACAAAAGGCACTCAATATAACACATATAAACTAGTTAGTTCAACTCAACGGTTTGACTAACCTGCTCAAGTCACGGTTGTCACAGTATCCCCTTCTTAAGGAAATTTCATCCTGAAATTTAACTAGTAGGTTCAACAGCACAATCAGCAAACAATCAGGGGGTACTTAGCTTTCATATGGTCCTCACGTTCCCACGTGAACTCAGGGCCACGCTTTGAATTCCAACAAACTTTAACGGTCTATAATTTCTATGGTTTCCTCAACAAAACAAAAGGTTTTGTCAATCTTGACCTCGTCTAGTGGCACATGCAGATTTGCATCCGCCAAACACTTCTTTAAATTCGACACATGAAATGTGTCGTGCACGCCACTCAACTCTTCGGGCAATCTTAACCGATAAGCTACAGGGCTGATCCTTTCAAGGATTTCAAATGGTCTTACATACCTCGGTTCCAACTTACCTTTCTTTCCAAACCGTATCATGCCCTTCTAAGGCGACACCTTCAGTAACACTTGATCCCCAACCTCAAACTCTAGTGGCTTGCGCCTATTATCAACATAGCTCTTTTGACGATCTCTCGCCGCTTTGAGCTTTTCCTTTATCAAGACTACCTTATCAGTCGTCTCTTGCACCAATTCCGGTCCAATTCACCTGATTTCTTTAATTTCAGCCCATAGTAATGGCGACCTACATTTCCTTTCATACAATGCTTGGAACGGAGCACATCAAATACTCGAATGGTAACTATTATTATAAGAAAATTCAGCTAACGGTAGGTGGACATCCCAACTGCCACCAAAGTTGATCACACACACTCTTAACATATCCTCCAATGTCTACATGAATGCTTCACTTTGTCCATTAACCTCTGAGGTATGAAACCTACACATATCCAATCGCGTCCCAAATCTTTCTGTAATGTTTGCCAAAAACCAGATGTAACCCGTCCACTCGTCCAAAAAAATCGACCACAGGCACTCCATGTTGGGCGATGATCTCATTGATGTACAATCTTGCCAACTTCTCCATACTGTAATCCTCATGTATCGCCAGAAAATGAGCTAACTTGGTCAGTCTATCGACTACTACCCATATAGTATCATGTCCACTCTTCGACCTAGGTAACTTCATGATAAAATCCATGATAATGTTATCTCATTTCCACTCGGGTATCTCTGGTTCTTGCAATAAACCCGAAGGCCTTTGATGCTTAGCCTTTACTTTCAAATAAGTTAAACATTTGCTAACATACATAGCGATATCCCTATTCATGCCCGGCCACCAATACATATCTCGAAGATCATGGTACATCTTATCTGCTCCCGGATGCACAGAGTACCAAGTCTTATGAGCTTTATCCATGATCATAGTTCTTACACCTCCCACTAATAGAACCCATATGCGATCTATAAAGTATAAACTCTTATCTTCTTTCCTTTCCATCTGTTGGTCTAAACCGTGTAACCTTTCTGCTGGCGCATTCTCTTGCCTGAATGCCTCACTCTAGGATGCCAATATCATTCTTTTAACTTCGGACTAAATGATCATAGCCGTTGCTTGTACACGTTTAGGTTTCACTCGCTCTTTCCTACTTAAGGCATCAGCTACTACGTTCGCCTTACCTGGATGATAGTGAATCTCACACTCGTAGTCACTGAATAACTCAATCCACCACCTTTGACGCATATTCAACTCCTTCTGATCGAATATGTGTTGAAGACTCTTATGATATGTATATATGACACTCTTAGTTCCGTACAAGTGATGCCTCTAAGTCTTAAGAGCAAACACTACTGCTCCTAGTTCTAGGTCGTGTGTTGTATAATTCTTCTCATGGATCTTCAATTGTTGTGATGCATAGGCGATTACCTTGCCTTTTTGCATGAGTACACAAGCTAACCCTTGATTTGACGCGTTACAAAAGACTACAAAATCTTCAATTCCATCAGGCAACGACAATATTGGAGCATTACACAAATTATCTTTCAAAGTCTGGAAAGCCTATTCCTGCTTCGCGCCCCACTCATACTTCTTGTTTTTCTGAGTCAATGAAGTAAGGGGTTTAGCAATCTTAGAGAAATTCGCGATAAAACGTCAGTAGTAACCAGCTAACCCCAAAAATGATCGTATTTCAGACGATGTTGTAGAAGCTCTCCATTCCTTTACTGCCTTACATCTTACTTGGGTCCTCACGTGAATATACCAGTTATGATTGACTCACATTACCGAGGAAATGTTACTTCCTAAGCAACCATCACTCATACTTGGAAAAACTTAGCATACAACCTCTCCATCTTCAGCATTTCCAACACCAAGTTCAAATGAACCTTATATCCTCCTTGCAATCTTTGATAATCAAGATATCATCAATGAATACGATGAAAAACTTATCTAAGTACGGTTTTCAAACCCGGTTCATTAAATCCATGAAGACTCGCAGGTGCATTGGTTAAACCAAAAGGGCATAACCGTAAACTACAAATGGTCCGTATAGAGCGTTCCGAAATGCGTCTTTAGGTATATGATGCAACTCTAAGCTGATGAAAACCGAATAGAAATCCATCTAGAGAATAACGCGCGTCCTTTGCAATTGAACAAATAGTCATCGATCCCTAGAGAGGGTAACGTTTCTTGATGGTCAACTAGTTTAACTCCCTGACAGTCCTATACACATGCGCAAATTGAACATCCTTTCTCTTAAACTAACAACACTGGTGCTTCCCCACAGAGAATGAACTAGCCGAATAAAACCCTATCTTTTGGAATTCTTGAAGTTGTTCAGTGAACAACTCTTTGCATTTCCGAGGGGCTAGTCGATATGGATGACAGTCGCAACCGCGTCGCTCACAGGAATTAAATCTAATGTGGAACTCAAACTAGCTTGCGGTAGTAATCCCGACAAGTCCTTCCGAAATACATCAGATGAAAACTCTCATACAATGGGAGATAACACTCAACTCTCGGTTTCATCTACCTTCGTGTCTCATTAATGTTTCTGCCTCCTAAAGTCGATCGCCCTTTGAACATGAAGTATCTCACACCTTCATCGATATCCTAAACCAACCTCTCTTGAACACACTATCTCAGCCTTATTCTTAGATAACTAATCCATTCCAACAATCACATCAAAACTTCCATGACCCAACGGTATCAAATCTATAGTGAACAAGGAATTTCCTAGTTCTAGTTTGCAGTCACGGATAATCCTATCAACTTCTTCTTTCTTACCCTTAGCTACTTCTATTACATATCTAGGGCTTACAATACTAGGTTTCATATTTAGTAAAGGCGCAAATTTAGTAGAAATGAAATGAAAATCATCTCTAGAATCAAAAAGTACAGTAGCAAAGTAATCGTTTAAAGAAAAAGTACACGCCACAACTTTAGATCCGCAGGCATCGACTGCCTTCACATTGATGGCCATATTCTCTAGCTTTGATTTCTTGTTTTGGGTGTTTACGGTTTCCCTCCAAAAGCTAAACGGGTTCCGCTTGACCAGTGCTCGTTCAACTTAGGACAAGTATTGCAAAGATATTCAGAGCTCCCACATTCATAACAAATCCTATGATTATTTCCCATCCTACCTGTAGTAACTGGCGCTACCTGCTTAACCGGCGCCCGACAATCTCTAGCAAAGGGGCCTAGTTTCTGACATTTGAGACACAACTTACAAGGTCCACCTTCTGGATGATAAGCAGAACACTTAGCACACTTAGTAAATAGCCCTTCATTTACATTTATCTATGCAGGAGATGACGCCACAAAAACCTTTTTCTCACTTTGCCTTCTTATTATCTTGTCCATGAACATCCATGATTACTTGTTCTTCCACTTTTCTTTTCTATCTCACTACTCCTTGTCAGTGTACCAACACGGAACTGCCTCATTAGTAACGTTTCCCAACCTTAAGGAATAGCACTTTGAAATCGTGGTTGGTTGAGTTGCTGGAGCAATTCCATGAATTTGATGTGCCCATCCAATTAAATACCTTCTGAATTGCTCTTCGAACATTCACTCAGGATTTACCAAGTGTGGGACTAGTATGGCCAACGTTTAGAACCTAACAGTATACCCTAAGCATGATGTATAGCCCACCAACCATAGTATGAATCCAAAATTCACTCTCCAAACTTCTCCATTTCGTTACTTTGGACAAAACTCATCCACAAGCAACCGCCTTAAACTCAACCCATGTCATTTCTTGTAGCCAAATTCCAGTACCCTTAGCCTAGAACCTGAGTGTTTTTCCACCAAGTCAGGCTTATTTATGAATCTAACTTGCAGCATATTCAACCTTTTGATTTTTCGTACATCCACTATGTCTATCCACATACTCCTTTTCTCATCATCATTAGTGTACGTGCTATCGCACCTCCTTTTCCATCATAGTCTTGGGGATTACAAGCCAAGAACGTCTTGTAAGAATCCATTGTTCCCACCATTACCATTATTTGCATTGTTGTCGTTGTTGTTGTTGTTGTTGTTGTTGTTGTTGTTGTTATTTTTCATGTTGTTGGTCACTTGCGTGACAATCTGAGGGATGATGTTTTGCATCTGCTGTGCTATGATAGCAGCAATGTCGGGGTTTTCGTCATTTCCAGAATTGCTTCTTCGGTTTGGAGCCATTTCTATAAAATAAAATTTATATACATTAGACGATATAATAAGGATTTCCAATCCCATAACCTTATCATACTCTACACATTACCATATACATATAACGTGTCAACATAAATCCATGTAATCATACTTGCAAGTTCACTTATGTTGTGGTGCATGTATAATTATGTTGGCCACCATAATTATAGATGCCCATTTCACAAGTGTACTCTCTCCTATGATGACACTTCTTAAGGTTAACACACCACATAACACATAATTCAATCCATTCAACTAATCACACGCAGAAATAATCCAGCAAATACTTAAGTCATAATATTAAAATACTTGAAAATCCAAAAGTCTAAAGTAAACATTCCTAAACATGGCTCCAACCATAGAAAAACAAACTAAAATTTTCAAAACATGAAACGAGATGGATAGTCAGGTAACATATAGGCAGAAATAGCTAAGATGAATTTGGTTTGGGTCGAACCCCACTCTCACAAGTATCTTCCATCTCCTTACACTTGGGTTCACTCCTTGCTGTGGACTCGAGATCTGACTCCACTTTATTGTCAGATGTTGCATAACCTTAAGACTCGGAGTTTGACCCTATTTCTGACGCCTTCTTTGATCCCTTCTTTTCTGAATCTTCCTTTCCCTGTTCTTCCTCCTCTTCTTCCTCTTCTTCCTTAGAAGATGTGTATCAAGGGAATTCAGAGATTGTCCTATCCTTTGAAATCATTCTCATTTCCTTCTTCATGATCCATTTTTCTTCTGATTTTCTCATAATAAACTTCTCAACTCGGCACGGATACAAATCAATGGATATTTGGCATTTGCGGTTCGTTCGTTTATTCTAAGCCCCGTCTTTGGGTCCTTATAGTGCTTAAGTCCAGTTAGGATAGCGATTCCCTAACGAAATTTCTTACGGGTAGGGGGAGACATGACTAAAATAATAAGGAAATAGTATATATTATATTAGATAATAGTAGACAAAATAGAATAATTAAAGCTTTCGGATAAGCGAGAAAATATAATACTTACGTAATTAAACACTTAAACCTTATAATGCAGCTATATGCAGGACTCCTAGGTTATAGTCTAGGTTCAACCACCTATTTCTCTATAACCATTGGCTCTGATACCAACCTATCACACCCCGCCAATGCGGAAACACGAGGCGTAATGTCATGGGTATCATCAAAACACAATGATGTCAGCAATAGAGAGAACTACAATGCATTAAACAAAACAAAAATGGACACAAAGTGTCATGACAATACCTAACACAAGAAAAATGGGTCTTGTATTAAGGTAAAAGAGTCACGCCAATACAAAGACATAAACGAAAATATCTCAAAACCTAAACATTCAATCAACATTCAAAGTATCAATTCAAACAAAGTATGATATGAAAACTAAGAGATAAACTCCGCATGCAAGCCTACGGTCTCACTAGCCAAGCCTCTTAATTTCACCTTCCTCAAGATGCTCACCTGAAATGATGCTTAAAAAGTCAACAAATATGTTGGTGAGAGTCATAGGTTTTAGACACACAATTATACTCGTTTTCTCTATGATTAACAAAATAAGGTAAGAAAATAATGAACTATTATGATCCTATACTACCATGCAACAAAATCAAATCAACACATTCATACACTGGGTAGGCATACCCATCCGATCCCATGGTACCATAACCAACACTGAGTAGGAGTACTCATCTGATCCCAAATTGATACCATAAGTAACACTGAGTATGCGTACTTATCCGATCCCAATCAATATCATAAATCACACTGAGTAGGCGTACTCATCCGATCCCAATCAATACCAAACATGTAACACATAGTCATATAATAGTCATGTAATGTCCATGCGGAATTAAAACACATATTAACAGCAATAAAAAATTTCAAAACATTTGCATCATTTCCATCCCAATATAAAAACGGAAAAATGGGACTATGAAACTCACCTGATGCATAGCTACTTCACAAATTCCTCGCAATCAACTAAACACAAATAAAACACGTGTTACACGCTTTTAGGCTAAATGCCCAAGACGGTGTAACAATCAATTGATAGACTCCTATGAACATACCATGTTTATAATCCCCTTTATCACACTTCTCATACCTTACTTATATTCTAAATACCTTTAATCATTTATTCTATTTTTCCAGATTCTGGCAGAATTTTGTAATCACTTCATAACTACAAATAGAATACTAAATCATCAAATTGACTTTACCTACTGCATTCCCTACCTTCCTAATAGGTTATGAACTACTGTGATTTTTTATAAAAAATAATATTGAGCCTAACTATTTTATAAAAATTCAACATCACAAAGTACTCAAATTCGGATCTGATTCGACTATCAAAAAGTTTAGCTTGAACAGACCCATTTAAACACTTAGGAAAATTCTACAAAAAATCTAAAAACTCATAAACATCATAAACTTGCTACTGTAGAAATCTCATCAATTATAAAGACGTTTTGATATGGTTTTTGACATCACAAACACAACCCACAAATCTGCCCCAAAAACTCATATTTGACAACGAATCTTGTAAAATTATCTTAACTGACCTCCACTAGCTTTGAATTCATAAAACCAATGGGGTTGGAAAGTAGACTCTCTATAGATAATTTTAGGCTCAAGAAAATCAATAAAAGCTATTCGTATGACCGAGTTATGACCCTTGCAAGATGGACTAAAAATCTGCCTAGTTTTAATTCCGAATTTAACAACAACTAAACCTAACCAAACGCATCCAAACACTATTAGTTACATCCTAATTGATTATTAATGATCATCTTAACATGTTTACTAAATTTTAATGAAACCCTAATTCACCAATTAATGTTACTAATATAAGAAGAATTAAACAAGAATGGGATTGAAGATCATACCTAAAACCTTTAACCAATTACACTTGAATCAACACACTTAATTCTTGATTAAAAAATATTTTTTTTCTCCTTCTCGGTGTTTCGGCCGATCTATAAGAACAAGGGGGAAGGGGACTAAATTTTGTATTTATAAGCTAACTCTAATCCCTAATCCTTATCTATACTACTTTATAATGGAGATTTCACCTACTCTTGAAAAGTAGAAATCTATTTAAGGAAATCTCTCAAAGCCATAAAAAATGTTTTCAACCATTTCATATAATTTGCCAAAACGTTTTCAACACATTAAAAAATGTTTTCAACCATGTTAATTGTAAATTTCATTTTTCATTAATGGTGATTGTTAATTTGAATTGTAATTGTAAATTTCATTTAATGCTAATTGTATAGCCTCATGCCTATATAAATCCATTATACCCATGACACAATTCTCATTCACTCAATTCTCATTCACTCCTCTCTCTCTTCTCTAACCACCGTCGGCTGCCCCCTACCACCATCGGTTGCCGCCCCACCGCCACCGGCCGCCGCCGGCCGCTGCCACTCGCCACCGTCGCTAAAATGTTTTTAGGTACTTTTTAATATTTTAATAGAATTATATGATTTGGCATGTTTTGAGGGTTTTTATTATTATAATTTTGACGGTTTATATGTTTTCAATATGTTTTTATAGATGGAACGAGTTTATGATAATGAAGAATGAAACAACAATCATTTAGGCATAAGGCACGACAACAAGATAAAGTATACGATGAACGTGAAGAAAGTTGTTGGATTCTGCATCTTTGCACTGGTATATTCTATCTGAAAGGTCATGAAGGGGTGATGAATGAAGTTCCTGATGGTGCTGCAATCTTTGCATCCAGTTATTGGCTTAGGAACAACGACATGTATCGAGTTTAATTACTCTTATAAATATTTTAGGACGACAATAAATGTTACATTTAAAAGATACATTATTACGTGTATATGGTACTCGTGTTATGTAACTTTTATAGACTAACATTTAAAAGATAATTTTTTAGTCTATACATATTTATTCTAGGCGTGTCATATTTTAGTATGTTTATTTTAGACTGGTTATATTTTGGCAATGATTAGATTTTTCATTAATCTTCTATTAGCTGGATCCTTAGATGTAGCATTAGTTTTTGAGCTCAAGTCTTATCTATCTATATATATTACATCTATATGTATTATAAAAGAAATTATATCACACATTCTTGAAAAGAGTAGGATGTTGAAAGTTGAAAAATATACAAGCCTTGAAAACAAATGTACAAGTCTTGAAAACTAAGAATCTTGACATTAAATGTGTGACGAAAAACTTAGAAATGTATAAGTTTTGGAAACTAAATGAACAAACATAGAAACTAATAATCTTGACATTAAATGTGATGGTAAAATTGATGACTAATACAAAATATCTTGGCCTAATTTAATGACATTAAATGAGTGATTGGTAACTGGATTTGTAATATGGAAATTCTTGTGCTATAAATATAAGTTGACACCGTTTTTGAAAACTTTTTTTAGAAATGTACAATTTTTGGAAACTAAATGTACAAGCCTTAAAACTAAATAATCTTGACAATAAATGTGATTGGTAAATATATAGAATGACTTGACAACAAATATCTCTAGCCGGATTTAATGACATTAAATGTGTGATTGTAGATGATTTGTAATGATGGAATTCTTTTGTGGCTTATAAATACAAGTTTGAACCCTGTTATCAACCATATCCGTTTGAAAAACCTGTTGGGTCGAACCGGGCTTCAAAACATTATGTTCTATCTCCAAACCAATCGCAAATTTATTATTTTTGTTTGTAAACTATAAACTTTTTTATCACTACAATTATTTACCAGCTATGGGGGATATCCCGCGCAAAGCGCGGAAGTACACGTCTAGTCTAATACTAATTTGTTTCATACTTAAACTCTTTTTTCCTTTTCCTCTTTTTTTTCTTTCTACAACCGATCCCCTTATATATATAAAATTATATAATATGTAATATATAAATATATTTATATATATTATATATACAGTAAATATATAAATATATAAATATAATATAAATATATATATATATATATATATATATGTATATATATATATGTATATAAGTTACGAATAAGAAAAGATATCATTAATGCAATCAAAGACAGATCCTCAATGATCGTCCCTTGGGGAGATATTGTTAGATTGATAAAAGTTGACGATCTTATGTTAGGTTTATGAAAAGTGTCGATTATGTGGTTTTATTATTAGACTTTATTTTGTTTAGTTTAATATAGCTTGTAATAAGGTTTATTATGCTTTAAGTAAGAAATAGCATAATAACCAAAGTCTAGGGACTAATATTGTCAAGATAGAAAAATAAGGAAGGGAAGCCTTCCTTCCATTGCTTATAAATAGCCCTCTAATCTTCATTAGAGGGTGATGCTCTTGTAATCAACTTTCATTTCCCTCCTAAATAATATATGATTTTTCCCTTCATTTGCTCTTATTCTCTCTAAGCTTGCATGCTGATATGATTGATTCAAGATTCATGTGACCTATCAAGTGGTATCAATCGCCAATAGAGAAGTCGAGTGCATGATTTGTGCGAGTTATTATTCGATCGAGAATCAAGAAATGAAGGATTCCGAATTCAGTTGGTGTTATTGAGGTTTCGAGACTGATTTTGCCTGAGATTTCAAGTTTGTGGAAGTTATTGCACTCTCGAAACTGTTCATTTCATTCTCGAAAAGTGTAGTTTTAATTTTCGGTTCTAGCTTTGCATTCTCGGTAGAGTGGTTTTCAGTTTCGAAAGACTTTTTCTTATAGATTTAGCAATTTCAGTACGAAATATCATTGTAATAGATATATTCGATCTTTTGGTTCTATCAAAAGTCGTTTATTAGGAATTCGATATTAAACTCGGTTTTATCGAGTTTGTTGAGTTCACAAATTCGGTTATATCGAATTTGTGATATTGGGATTTTACTAAGCAAAAACTCGGTAATAAGCTTTCCAAGCCATTTTACACTTTCATCTCATGGTTTTATCGTGTTTTGAAGTGTAACAAATCGGTTTTTCAAAGATCTACTAAACTCGGCAATCAAATTCGGTTCTATCGAATTTGAGGTTTTAGAACATTTGGATTATCTAAGAACATATGGGATATCTAAATCAACATAAAATTCAGTTTTATCGAATTTGTGTGTTATTAATAATTAAATTTGTGGTTAGTAATAATTCATAAGTGTTGGATTTTAACAATTTATGTTTACCGAGTTTATAGTGAATAGTGTTACCGAATTTAAGTAGGTTGTAGTTTACCGAGTTTAGTATTTGAAGATTTCCGAGTTTGATAAGGTACTGTTCAAGAAGGATATTCGTTTTCAGATTACGTGTTGTCTGTGAACAGTGTTACCGAATTTGACCACTGTTACCGAATTTGGATATTTTCTCACAAATCTCACTCATATTCGTCTAAAAAGATCCAATCTTTGAATCTTAAGACATGTCGACATCCAAAACATACCAACAATCCCTTGCTGAAGCCGGTTCTGAGACTAGGGCACCCATGCTTGAAACGATTTCTGAGACTAGTTACATACCTTGGGCGAGTAGATTCAAACGATTTCTTAATCGCAAGAGGGAAAACCGGAAATGGCTTCTCAAAGCACTAGAAGATGGCCCTTATGTGTTTAGGAACATCACACCTACAGGTTCAGCATTACCAAGGTTACAAGACATAGATGATCTTTAAGGAGATGACTTATTGTACTATGATGCGGAAATGGAACTCACGAATATTAATCTTCTTTCTATTCCTAATGAGATTTACAATTCTGTAGATTCTTGTAAGACGGCCAAGGAAATGTAGGATCGTGTTGAACGTTTGATGAGGAGAACTATACAAAACCAAGTTTACAAGGAAACACGGTTTACAAATGAGTTTGATCAATTTGTTGCAGAACCAGGAGAGTCACTAGTTTCAGTCTACAATCGTTTTGCTCAGTTAATGAATGATTTGGAACGTAACAACATGAAGTTTCCAATTGTTTCAGTTAACACAAAGTTCTTGAATAGCTTGCAACCGGAATGGTTGAAATATGTGACTCAAGTTCGTTTGGCTAAGAAATTGACAGTTGATTCATTTGATGATCTTTTTGATTATCTTTCGCAATTTGAGAAATTAGTTAATGCTTCAAGGGTAAAGAAGTTGGAAAAGTCTCATGGTCCTTTGCCTCTAGTAGCACACACGGGTTCATCTTCCAGAAACACCTCTTCTTATTATGTGACACATCCTCCATCTGTAGTTGATTATGATGAAGAGTTTGAGCAGGCTGATGTTCACAACCATTCTGAAGATCCCCTAGCATCTGCTATGTTGTTACTTGCCAAAGCCATTACTCAAAACTTCTCTAATCCAACAAACAATCGTCTTCGTGCTTCGTCTAATACCAGAAATCAAGCAGTCGTTCAAGGTGACAGGGTGAATATTCAAAACAGAAATTCTGGTAATGTTGGAAGAAATAATAGAAGAGCTTATGTTCAAGGAGAAGTTGTTGAGGGAATGAATGCTACAAATGAGACTGCAAATGTTCAAAGGATTGTTCGAACTCCGACTCCAGGCAATACTTCAACGGGTCAATGCTATAACTGCGGTGGAAAAGGACATTATGCTAGGAATTATCCCAAGCCAAGGGTTCGTGATTCGAAGTATTTCATGGAGCAAATGTTGTTGGCAAAACAGGATGAAGCCGGTGTAATTCTTACCGATGAGCAGAATGATTTTCTCTTTGCTGATGCTTCAAGGATGGAAGAAATTGAAGAACTTAGTGCAAACATATGCTTAATGGCCAGAATTCAACCAGCTGATCAAAATTCTGATGATGAGCCAAGCTATGAGTCTGCATTTGTAAGTAAGGTACAATCTTCATCCATCAATGAGAATGATGAACACATGTATCCAACTCATACTAAAATTATTAACAGTACCATTGATGATGATCAAATTAATAGCAATATTCAATTTGATTCTGTCAAAGGAAATGTTAATAGTGGCAGTGTTGAAAAAGATACACATGTTTATGATCGGTGTGCATTAGAAACACTTGCTAGGAATGCATATGATGAAGCTGCAAAACAACAAAGATTTGCTCAAAAGGTCCAACAACAAAATATGACTTTGACCAGTCAGATTGAGATGTATAAGGAAAGGAATCGGGTTTTGGAAAACATAACCAAGGATAACAATTATCTAAAAGAATTTCTTGAAGCTATGAAGGGCAAAAACGTGTTCAAAAAGTTGTGAGTCTCAATTGTATCGTGATCGAGAATATTATTCGAGATCTCGAGAAAAAAACGAGATCAAGTTGAGTCAAGAGGTAAAAATTCAACAGAAAAAGAGGTATTATAACAATCACAATTTAATTTTAAAAAGAAAAATAATGAAAAACGAGGATAAGTATCATGATACTATTCTTGATCTTGAGGAAAAACTAAAAAAGAATGTTGATTTGTTTTTGAAAATTGGTAATTCTTTACAAGCAATGTTTATACTTGGTCGAAAACCATTGTCTGTTTATGATCAACAATTAAAACATATCCAAAGTTATATGTTGCATCTAGGATGGGTAATATAGAAATTCCTTTGAATGTTAGAGATTCTGAGGAAACTCTAGAGGATGCTTTCAAAAGTCAACAGAAAATGAATGAAAAAAATGAATGATCCAATTGCTGTTGCGAACAAACAAAATTGTTGGACAATTGATTACAAACAATTAAATGCGCTTTATAATGACTTTGTTCCTCAAAAAGAATCATTCGTTGAACAAACATGTTCTTCATCTTCTTATATTCCCTTTGTTAAGATTCTGGAAACAAAAACAATGCCAAGTGAGTTACCTTTGATCAATGAATTATTCAATATAAAAGTTGGATTTGAAAAGTTGTTTCTGTTGATAAAACAGAACAGTAAAAGGGCAAGCATGTTTTATACATCAAAGGAAGAGATAGCTCTTAATGATTTTTGTCGAGATCAAGTTAAACCACTTCTTAATGAATTACTGGATTACTTTGATGGCTTTCAGAATCTATTTCAAAGGGATATAAAAGAAATGAAAGATGCGTTTGAGCAAAATGATGTTTATCTTGATGAGATTGAAAGGCAAAATGATTTGTTGAAAGATCAACTTTTGGAAGCATCACTCAAACATGATATTGAGCTATGTGTGTTGTTAAACCATGAATGTGTTGATAAGTCCTTACATGATGAACTTGAACAAGTCAAAAAGAAATCTTTAGAGATTCAAGAGGGTTTGAAAGCAAGAATAAAAATTCTTGAGAAAGATGTTCAAAGATGTGAAAAACAAAGTGTTGATTTTGAGTTAAAATTGCAACATGAAAAAGAAAAACATAAATGGGATTCTTCGAAGAATAAAAACTCAAAACCTCTTGATTTCTCTTGGATTTCTAGAATACAGAAACTTGAGGATGAGAACGTGTCTTTGGATTTTAAAGTACAATCTTTGATAAAAGAACGAGATAATGCCAAAATGGAATATAAAAAGCTTTTCGATTCAATCAAAAAGACACGGTCTCAAACTCAAAAGGAAATGGATGAGTTAATTGCTCATGTCTCTGAGAAAACTTATGCATATGGTGCTATTCGTGCTGAGAATCAGAATCTTTTACATACCATATCTGAGTTGAAAGCTAGAATGAAAAATGGTGAAAATGGTAAGTCTGTGAATACTAAGTTTGACAAGACACATGGTTCTCAATCTTTTCTTTGTGTCACACCCTTAAATAAAAATGCTTCTCAAAAGCAGACGGTTGTTTTAAAAACAAAAGAAAACCATGTTGAGTCAAAACCAGTCACTTTACAGACTTCACATAACAAACAAACAGGGACACATCAAAACACAAATGTCATTAGCCCTGGAATGTACAGAGTTGTCACACAACAAGAATCACAAACAAACAAGACTAAGAATGTGTTATCTTCTACAGGAATGAATGCTACATCTAGTGTTAAAGGACCAAAGAGTAGAGATTCACATGTCAAGACCAGTGTCTTAGATGTCTCTAAGAATGAAGCAAAGAAAGAAGCAGTTTATGTTAGGAAAAATAAGCAAACAGATAATACATTTGCTAAAGTTGTGTCAAACAAGGAGAATGTAATTGATGTTGCTGTTGCAAACGCTTCTAAAGCGAAAACTTTGTTATGTGTTTCTTGTATGCAAAATGTGCTTATTCCTTGTCATGATAAATGTGTTGCTAAGCATAAATTGAATGTGCGTTCGAATGCTCGTAGAACCTTCTTTGTTAATTCTAGGATACCAAAATCTTCTAAAACTACTTTTGTAGCTCCTAAGACTAGGTTTTCTGAGAAAGCGACACAATCTAAGACTTTAGATACTACTTCTGTAGCTTCCAAATCTAAGATTGATGAAGCAAGTGCATCAAAAGCTAGAGATAAGGTTTCTAGTGCGTTTAAGAAAAAGAAAAGAAACATGCGTGATAAACCATTAAGCCCATTCATGCTAAACAAGATTCAGACAAGTAGATTATGGCAAAAATGGTTTGAATCATAACCAAATGTTATGTGGACACCTGTTAACACAAAGCCACATGCTCATACTAATCCTTCGAATACGAAACCACTGGTTTTAGTTAAGAGATGGATAGTCAAATTGCCCAGTTGTCCATGTGTTGTTTCTTCTTGTGTTGCAGGTAGTCCAGATCGTTCTATGGGTTGTTGACAATAGTTGTTCAAAGCATATGACGGGTGATCGTTCACTATTGAGAAACTTAGTTGAAAATTTCATAGGAACCGTTCGCTTTAGAAATGACAACTTTGCAGTTATTACATGCTATGGTGATTATATACATGGCAATATCACTATTTGTCATGTATATTATGTTGAACGTCTTGGACACAATGTCTTTAGTGTTGGACAATTTTGTGATGGAGATTTGGAAGTGGCTTTTCGTTCTAATACATGTTATGTTCGAAATCTGGAAGGAGATGATTTGCTCATAGGCGGACGCGATTTAAATTTATATACTATCTCCATTTCAGACATGGCTGCTTCTTCACCCATTTGTCTAATGTCCAAAGCAACTTCAACAAAGTCATGGTTATGGCATCGACGACTGTCACATCTTAATTTTGGCACCATAAACGATCTTACCAAACTTGACTTGGTTGACGGTTTACCAAAGTTCAAATATGGAAAAGATCATCTTTGTTCTGCTTGTGAAAGAGGAAAAAGCAAGAAAGCTTCTCATCCACCTAAATTGATTCCAAGTGATTACTCCAAATTGGAATTACTTCATATGGATTTGTGCGGTCCAATGAGAGTAGCTTCGGTCAATGGAAAGAAGTATATTCTTGTGATAGTGGATGATTTTTCTAGATTCACGTGGGTTTATTTTCTTCGTTCGAAAGACGAAACTCCAGAGATCATCAAGAAATTCATTGCTCAAGCTCAATTGAATTACAAAGCCAAAGTTTGCAAGATTCGGACTGATAATGGCACTGAATTCAAGAATGCAACTCTCAAAGCTTATTATGAAAAGTTAGGTATTATGCAACAATTTTCAATTGCTCGCACACCTCAGCAAAATGGAGTAGTAGAACGACGTAATCGTACTCTGGTTGAGGCTGCTCGCACAATGCTTATTTTTTCGAGGTTACCTGAATTTCTTTGGGCTAAAGCAGTTGCTACAGCATGTTTTACTCAAAACCGGTCAATCATCAACACACGACACAATAAAACACCTTATGAGCTGTTACGTGGACGAAAGCCAAATGTTGAGTATTTTCATGTGTTTGGCTCATTGTGTTATCCGACAAATGACCGTAACGATCTTGGGAAAATGAAACATAAACAATAAAAGTTCATGCCAAAAAAAGAAAAAATAATAGTGTAATTTAAAATAAACACCACTCGTCCCCTAAAACGACTATATCCAATCCACGCAATAAAGACTACAAATTTAACCGAGAATACCACTGTACAACAATATGATCAACATTCTGATAATCTTTCATGAAATACATAATGGCATAACGACGCTAACGCCTCACAAGTTGCCGTGAAGAACTATTAAGAATTAATGCGATAATCATACTAATGGGGCAAAGTTATTAAGAAAGAATAACAGCATCCCATGAAGCGCTACAGTAGGGACGAAGAACAATTTCCAGTGTATCTTGTGGAAAGGGTATGGTACATTAGAAGGAACCTACTCAATAAGAGACGGAAAGATACATCTCTAAAGCTAATCATAGCAGAACGCATGCGGGGCATATGCAGGCACAGTATATCATCACAGATTCAAAAATGCAATTTGACAATGCAGATTCCTTCTTTAGTTGATGCATATTACGCAGTATAGTAATGTCGAGTGTCAAAAATCTTTATGATATCATTACTAGTAACACAATAGCTTAGATTCATCGCTGCGAATAATGTTCCATAACAACAAACATCTAATTGTACCTTGCCGTATTAAGGCTGATCAATAAGCTGTTAGCCAAGCAACAAGGGACACTAGCTAATCTGGTTCGGAAATCTCATCCTCCGAATGAAGTTTAGAAGGCACTCAGGAACCCGTACATAAGCTGCTTGAATAGAAAGTCATTACTGACATATACGCACGAAACGTAGAGACAGGACGATCCTCGAAGATGATAGCCATCGCCTATTACATAGGAGGGAGAAAATTGTCAAAAAGGCAGAAGAATCTGAGTATTATCAAGATTTAACTAGGAGAGTCATAAGTCCTGGACAATTTATGTAAGACCCAGTACCTTCTACTTCAGTATTGCATGGTCCCAATCAGTGTTCATCATGAGTACACTGAAATTGGAAAGAGTGCACGATTTTCAACTTGGAATCAAAAGCTATCAACAGAAGATTAATCTTACCGGCATCAATAATTTAACATTCCCATATTGAAGAATTATGATGTTTTATTCTAATGTCTAAGAGCCCGTACATGAATCATGTACACTCAATAGTGAAGAAAGAGGAAAAGGGGTGATCACATTCAGATATACATAAGATTTGTGATGCAACCCTAAGGAAGAACGCTTGAAAGACTAAATAGTATATATTATAATGATGTCAAGTATGGCTATGTGCAAAAAAACTCACAAATGATGAAGTTGATTTTCCTTAAGTTGTTTGAAGAAGAGATCATAAGTTCAATATGAATTAAAACAAGATCAAATGAGAAGATGCGAGATGTACGTGAATTGAAGACCACTTGACGCAAAGGAGGGATCGCCAAGAAAAA
Organism: Tanacetum coccineum; assembly: GCA_026074375.1. Lineage (NCBI taxonomy): Eukaryota > Viridiplantae > Streptophyta > Magnoliopsida > Asterales > Asteraceae > Tanacetum > Tanacetum coccineum. The sequence goes on along the minus strand of BQNB010007294.1, from coordinate 43,501 downwards.
TTGACCCTTTAAAATGTCGATTATGTGATTAATTATATTTTGTTTATTAGACTTTATATTGTTCTATGATTAATATAGCTTTGTAATAAGGTTATTAATACCCCACCGCCGCACCCGGCTCTTTCTCTAGAGTTATGAAACTGCGAATGCTCATTAATAACCTAAAGTCTAGGGGAAGTCTAGTCTAATAGACGAAGTATATAGGAAGAATTATAAGGTAAGGGAATGAGGCAAGTAAAGGGAAATGTATGGGCAAGTAAAGCTGTGGAAAATTCAAAATCTTATTGTAGAGTGGAAATATGAGAGTTAATTACCAGGGCATCACCGCAAATAGTAATAGAGGCGTTAATGTTATATGGCAAAGGGAGGGGAAGGCAATCCCTTCCTTATTTCCTAACTTGTCAATTGCCTATTGCGCCTAATCTTGGGTTAATTCAAAGCTATTACTTACTTAAAGCATAATATAAACCTATTAGCAAGCTAGTTTTAAAACTAAACAAAATAAGTCTAAACAAACAAAAATATAGTAAAACCAACATAAATCGACAAACCTTTTTTTTTTTTTTATTGTCCATAAAATTCCCTATTACAATCTAGCCCCCTAAGGGTCGATTATTCTAAGCCGTTTTCGCTCCTTGTCCAGTGGCTTCCATACCGTACATCTCTTATCTTCTCATTTGATCTAGATAATTCAATCAAACTTCAATATCTTCTTCAAACAACTTAAGAAACTCAACTTCATCATTTGTGAGTTCTTTTTGCACATAGACATACTTTACATCATTATAATAACTCTTTAGTCCTTCAAGCGTTCTTCTTAGTGTTGCATCACAAAACTTATGTATCTCTGAATGTCTCATCATCCTTTTCTCTTTCTTGCTATTAGTGTAAATGATTCCATGTACGGGCTCATAGACAATAGAAAACCATCATATTTATTTAATTCCTGGGAAAAAGTAATTTTTGGTGTAAGTGAGATTAATCATCTTTTGATACTTTCGATTCCAAGTTGAAATTGTGCACTCTTTCCCATATCACTGAACTCCTGATGAACACTGATAGAGACCATAGCAATCCTGTATTAGCATAATTATTACCTTGTTAATTCACATGCAGGCGATACATTCTTCAATGTCAATATCTATTGAGGGTTATCATATGTGGTACTTGCTGAAGCTTCGGTTATTATGGGTTAGCACTATAGTAAATGCAATTATCAATAGCTCTTCTTGCATCTTGTCTGTTACTTCATATTTCTGGTGACATATTGTTGAGCTGTATGATTGTCATTGACCCAATTCCCAATTATGTCCGTTGTTGAATAGAACTATGATACGGTTTCTCCGTTAGAGTTTGAATAGAGTTCGTGTGCATCACTCTTAGTCTTCCAGGTTCATGATCGTTGGCGGCTCCTTCGATTTCGTACGTATCAAGATAATCGCATGAGATTCTTTCCCAGTTGTTGCAACCATCTCAATTATCTGCATAAGCATTTACAACTTTTTATACACTTATTTAGCCCATCTAGGCAAGTCCGTTATCTCAATAATCTCATACATCATTGAAGACAATTGCTAGAAATTTATGAAGTGACAAAAAGATCTTCTCGAGTATAACTGAATTTCTTTCTTCAAGTACTCAAGGAACTTGATTTATCAGAGATAGTGCTGGAGCATCAAGATCTCCTTTGACAATTTGAACGTAAATGGTGTGATCGTTCGTGGATGCGGAGAGAAAGAATTTTCTTTTACTTCCCAAGACAATGTACTTTGCAATAAATTCTTCATCTGAATCAATTGATACTGATTTTCATCTCTTAGTACATCATTGTCTTAGCATCACATCCCGCCATCTTCTACAACTGTAGCTTCATCAATTGCAAATATATCTCTTCCATGATGTCCATGTGTTACTTGCTTAGATTGTGAAATCCTCATCATCATCTGAACATAAGAATCAGACCAAAAAATCAAATTCATATCTTGTTTTCATGAAATACCTGAAGTAGAAGGACCTGTTCCTCCTACATTAACTTTTCCAGATGATGACTCTCTAGATACATATGCTTTCAAACCTCCAATCTTCTGCCTTTTTTGCACTACTGCTCCTACACAGGATGAGATCATAACAGGATTGTCCTGATCCTTGTGCGAATGGCAGAAGAACTACAAGCAGTTTGTGGTACCTGAGTCGTCTCAACTTCATCAGGAGAGCCAACCCAGATAGCTATGTCTTTGTTGGTTGTAATAGAGGTTCAGACCTCATAGCAAGGTATAATTGATGTTGTTTTTCTGGAACAGGGGTTAATGGAACTTGTGCGATAAACATGAAGAATATAGCTCGACTAATAACAGCGTACAGATGCATCAAATAAAGAGGGAATAGCATTGTCAATTGTATTTTAATCTGTAGATGATATATGTTGCCTGTCATATGCCCACCACGTCTTGCATAGATAGCATTAGAGATTAGATCTTTCCGTCCCTCTTCTTTAGTCATTTTCCTTCCAGAATCAACCCTTTCCTCCCCGCAAATACACAGACCTTGATCTCGAACTTTTCGCAGGAACTTCCTTCTTAACCTTGCTCCGTTACTTTCGCTTCGACCAACGAGGGTAACGTTTTCCATCAAGACAATCATGAAGATTATCAGCAAGTTGATCACTTGATGCTCGTGGCGTAAATCCTTTTATTGAGGATGTGCAAGAAACTAACCATACGTCCTGTCATTCATGAAAGAAACTCTTGTATCTTTTGAATCGATTGGGTTTTCCTTGATCAATAGATAGAAAACAATTGTTTTTGATACTTTAGTTCAGATGACACCCTGATATGGTTGTATGATGAGAAACCGTCAATTCTTGTAGTTTCTCGTATCTGAAGATACGAGAAGTAGAGAGATTCCTCATTGATCTAGTTGGCGAGGGAATCGTGAAATCCTAGTTCTCCTCTAGCATGCTTTTCCTTTCACCCTTCTCCTTAATTCAAATTAACACGTTCATTTTTATTTTCATCTTCTTCACATCAACATTTATAGGTGGAATACAATAATTGTAACATCTACCATTGAGTATCTTATCTGGTTCCAACTGAATTCCGTGTCCCTTTATGTAGTCTGCTTCCTCCAGTCCTGAACAATCTGCTATCCTCCGGACTTTCCCTTATCACTATTCCTGGGCTCTACCAATGTCCTAGGAATAGATGGTCTTCATGCCTAGGGGTGAACTAACATGCAACATTCTCAGGATCTTCAAACAAGCTCTCAATCTCCTACAGCTACCAAGTGCTCTGTACCAGTGCCACATTTTCCTCTTTGCTACTTGTTCTTTAACGACTCTTGTTATCAGCGTAGACATTACTTGAATCATGTCTTGTAAAATCATCTCATTAGCTTTTCTGCTGATGGCACTAAGAACAGGTTGTGTTAGTCGTGTAGCTTGCCGTACGTGTAATCGAAAACGGATCACTGTTGATCATATTAGAACACTTTGGACTCAGCTGACTCCTAGCCAGGGTTAGGTGACCTAGGGCGCTAGGTGTCCTATTGCTGTTTCCATGGGTAGTACTACGTCGATGATCGCCGAGGAATTAGTTAGGGGAACATTTAAGCCCACAAACACCTCTGCATACATCATATAATGCTATCGTAAGCTTCATCTCATCTGTGATCATCCATGCTGGTGTATCTGCGCTACCCCATCCTTGTTCTTGTTTCTTCATGAATAGAAGATATTCTTCATAATATCATAAACATGAAGATTGTGATAAGCATCCAGCACTCTTAAAAATGTATAAGAAAGATATCATATAATACTGATGATGATCTTCGTAAATCATGGGAATGGGATCAAGTGGTAGGATGTATGAAGCGAAATAAATGCCTTCCCACATTAACTCGCATATCCACATGGAATGTTATTGACAAAGGCAGTATAACATTGCATTATCTTAACGGCGGTTGTGTCCCATCCCGTAAACGTATGTAGTCAAAGCACGATGGAGCATATTCTTGCATAACGTCTAGCCAAGTTTGTATAAGACCAGATATCAGAAATTCGAAATAGTCTTGAGTTCCATTGTAAATCCCAACACTTGTTTGTAAAATGGTAACCATATCAGGAGAATGATGGTGGGTGCACAAATGAATCATGATTGTTTATCATTTGCTTTTGGAAGATGAACAGATTGTACTGAAGTCATCCATATAGTGGAAAGCTCTTTTCTATCCAGCAAGAACTTGAGTATCGTGGCTTTGATCTGTCTTCTTTCAAGTATCCAGAACTGAGACATAATAAATCCAAGGTACATGATGAACTGAAGCTGCAATGCGAATCTTAACGGAAGATGTCTAAATAATATTTATCAGAATCTTGCTCTCTGATAGACATTAGCACATGGCTCCAACTCAACCTTCTTGTTTGCCTCCATAAGGTCATATTTCGATGTTTGGAAAGGACACAGTTCATCTGATGACCATCACTTGCATGTTGTTGTTGTTCCATAATGTGATTACTGAATGAATACAAATAAGGTGTTAGGAACAAATAATTCTTTTGACATTTATGTCTTTTTTCCTTCTGACTGTTTTTATATTGTTTCTGGCTCAATTCTTTATTGAACATATTTTTTGATCAGTTTTTTTCTCATGTGTCGTACTTAATTTCTTAGATTGCATTTTCTAGCACATGGCCATATACACTTTAATTCGGATTTATCTTTTTATTTACCATTTTTGTGTGTTCTGCATTTCTTTTTCGAACACAGAACTTTTGATTTGCTTTTCGCGTATGGATATAGCTCTCTCTTTCTGTTTTATAATATCCCTCACGCAATTATTCTTTGGGACAAGAATAAGCTCTCCGTTAAGAATGGATCAGAAAGATATTACTCTTTTGATTTGAATCAAGACACAGTTATGAAAAAAATTCTAGAGTAATCCTTCAACTTCTAAATTGTTTTAAGGAAAGATATCATTTGACGACAATAACCAGCATTTTTGAGAACTTTTATTCAAAAATCAATGTGACAAAACTTTTCACTATGTTTGATAATATTGAATAATGTAATCACAAACCCACACTGAATGGACACCGAATCACTCACTCCTATCTCTGTTCATTAAAAAAAATGGCCGGAGAGCAGGACTTACTTAGTCCACTTTAAAACAATTGAGATTATGAAAAACATAATCAAGTTATAAGAAACTTTGAATCTTTTAACATTTTATTATGACTTCAAAACCATTTAAAACAAACACAACTATTCAATAAATTGTAATAACACAAATCACGACACTACCCACATTCTGGTACAATGCAGAAGACCGGCGGACCCAAAACCGGACATGACTTCAGTCACTTAAACAATACGCATTGACATATATTTTCCGATAGCATAGAATTCAATAAGAACTTGTTTCTTATGCAAAATTATTTGTCAATTTTTAGCACACTAGAAACTTACATTTTGTTTTAGCACATACATTCACACAATAAAGCAATACAATCAGTGAAGCAACAACATTATTACATATACAAAACCTATTCACAAAACACAAATAATTAAACTGATTTTCATTTCAACCATAAACCTTTACTGAGTTTTTTACATTTTTTGACTACCGAGTTTGACCTATGACCTACGATTTTGACATTAACTTTTTACTGAGTTTTTCAAAAAAAAAGACTATTGTTACCCAAACCTCAATATCAAACTAAGTGTATAAATCATTGACAGATTATAACTTGTGCACGAAGAACAAAACTCAGAAAAATATTAACAGATACGGTAATGTCATCATAAATCATAACACAAACTCGGTAAACCTCATCTTTACCGAGTTCAAACTCGGTAATCCCAAATTACTCAAAAACACCTAAGACATATATATCCACTTACGTTTGAGTAAGAAGTGAAATTACAATCGTTGTAATGAACTTAGATAGCGTAAAACAGATTTCTACTCAAACTCAGTAAAAGGATTCGGTAAAAAAGAAAAGTAAAAAATGAAATTAAAATCCTTTATATAGCCACCGAAAATAGTTTGGAAAATTGACATTTTCAGTCCCTGTACTTAACTTTTACCGAAAACTATTGAAAAATTGTCACATTCAGTCCCTGTACTTAGTATTTACCGAAAAATTTTGGAAAATTTACACATTTAGTCCTTGTACTTTAGCATTTCCAATTTTTTGTTTGTGAATTTACACAAACTCCCCCTTAAACAATGAATCTTTTCAAACACTCCCCCTTGAAATAACAATTATGTAAAATTCATAGTCCGAAAATGAAAAATTGTTACTTTTTCAACTAAAACTCCCCCTCGAAAATATAACATTTCCAAATTTAGTCATCATGAGAGTTTATTATCAAAAAGATGTTTGTGAATGAAAATTGTAAGAACTCCCCCTTGGATCATGATTCCGTATTTTGCAATGTAAAAGGTTTTAATAAGAAACTTGGAATCATGAAACAAAAGATTGTAATTCTTTTAAATTATGTTTTTTTAATAAGAAAAATGTGTCAAATCTTTTTGTTATTTTTGAAATATTTATGTACATGATTGTGATGTATGATCTTTTCACGAAGATAACTTTGTCAGACTTTCCAACTGAGTTGGAGTCATACATCTCATACCAATGCGATGAACTAGATACTCAAAGCGTTCTTTTGGAAGCGCCTTAGTAAATAGATCCGCTAGTTGGTATTCTGTTCCGACAAATTAAATTTCCACAGTACCCTTCTCAACGTGTTCTTTAATAAAATGATACCTGATGTCAATGTGCTTTGTCTTAGAATGTTGGACTGGATTGCATGAAATAGCAATGGCACTCTTGGAATCACAATACATCGGAATCCAATTGTATTTAAATCCGTAGTCAAGCAGTTGAGTACGCATCCATATCACTTGAGCACAACATGCAGACAATGAAACATATCCAGCTTCTGCAATGGACATCGCAATACAATCTTGTTTCTTTGAACTCTAACTCACGAGCTTTCCACCTAAAAATTACAATCCTCCTATTGTGCTTTTACAATCATCTTTACAGCCTGCATGGTCCGCATCTGAATAGGCAATTAGTTTAAAACCAGAATCCTTCGGATACCATAGGCCCATGTTATAGGACTGTCTTAGGTACCGGAAGATCCTTTTGACCTCTTTGATGTGTTTGACCGTAGGTCATGCTTGATAATGTGCACATACAAAAGTAGCAAAGGCTATGTCTGGTCGATTGGCTGTTAGATACATAAGCCCTCCTATCATATGACGATAAGTCGTTTGATCAGTAGGAGTGCCTTGTAAATCAGCATCCAGTCTCTCTGTTGCCATAGGTGTGCTCATAGAGACACATTCATCTAGACCATGTTTCTTTAACAACTCTATTGCATATTGTGACTGACTTATGAATATGCCACGGGGAGATTGATGAACTTGAAGTCCAAGAAAGAACTTTAGTTCACCCATCATTGACATTTCGAAATTGTTTTTCATTAAGTTTGCAAATCTTTTTGAAAAATCTAGATTTGTTGATCCGAAAATGATGTCATCAACATATACTTGAACAAGTAATATATCTCCCCCGTGACGTCTAGTAAACAAAGTTGGGTCAATTATACCTTTATTGAACCCGTGTTCAATTAGAAAAGAAGACAATTTGTCATACCATGCACGAGGTGCTTGCTTAAGACCGTATAGAGCTTTTTTCAACCTGTAGACGTGATTTAGAAATTCAAAATCAATAAACCCTTCAGGTTGGCTGACATAAACTTCTTCTTCTTCAGGTTGAGACCGTGTCTTTTTTATTGAATCGAAAAGCTTTTTATATTCCATTTTGGCATTATCTCGTTCTTTTATCAAAGATTTTTTATAGTAAACGACTATCAATTTTTGAAAAATGACACTATCAGCCCCTGTAGTTTTCCTTTTTGAGTTATCAATTTTATTTTCCGAATTTTGTTTTAAATTTTCAAAAACTCCCCTTCGAGTAATGATAAGTTGACCAATGTTATCAAAAACTCCCCTTGGAATAAATCATTTTTCAAAGTAGTTCATTTTTTTCAGAGATCATTGTTTTTATTTTATTTATGAAATGATGTATATGTATGAAAATTTTAATTACTCCCCCTAGATTATGATCCGTTTGTCCATTCGAAAGCTTTTTATTATAAAAAATTTGGATCATGAATTGATCATTTGATTTTTTAATTATGTTTTTGAGCTTTATCTTTTTTTATATTTGTATTTGGAATTTTTATTTTGAAAAAATATGACAAATGTTTTTGTAATTTTGAATTTTTTTCAATTTTTTCTTTTGTTTTTGGAAAATGTATTTACATGTTTTTTATGTATGATCTTTTCAAGAAGATAACTTTGTTAGACTTTCCAACTGAGTTGGAGTCGAACATCTCATACAATGTGTACGACACCAAATACTCTAAGTCGTTCTTTAGAAGAAGGCTTTAGTAAATGATCGCAGTTTGGTATTCTGTTTCGACAAGAAAAGTTCTACAAATCCCTTCTCAAACATGTTCCTTAATAAAATGATACTGGATGTCTATGTGCTTTGTCTTTGGAATGTCTTTGGACGTATTGCATGAGATTACAATGGGCACTCTTTGAATCACAATACATCAGAATCCGGTTTATTTGTAGCCATAGTTAGCAGGTGTGTACGCATCTAGTGACTTGTGCACATCTCGCGCAGGACAAGGAAACATATTTCAGCCTCAGCAAGTAGACATTTGTACAGTACTATTCTTGTTTCTTTGACTACAGCTCTCGGTTTTCACTTGAATTGAATCCTCATGATGTGCTTTTACAGTCATCTTTTTCTTGCATGGTCGAATCTGTATATGCAATTAGTTCAAATCCGGAATCCTTCGGATACATAGGCCTATGTTATAGGACTGTCTTATAGTACCGAAAGATCCGTTTAACCTCTTTGAGGTGTTTGACCGTAGGACGTGCTTGATAACGAGAACATACAAAAGTAGCATAAGCAATGTCTGGACAACTGGCTGTTAGGTACATTAGCCCTCCTATCATACGACGATAAGTCCATTTGATCTGTAAGAGTGCCTTGTAATCAGTATCAGTCTCTCAGATTGCCATATGTGTGTCATGGAGGACCACAACTCATCCAAGACCTTGTTTCTTTAACAACTCTCTCGCATATGTGACTGAATTATGAAGATGCACGGGGAGGATGATGAACTTGGTAAGTCCAAGAAAGAACTTTAGTTTTACCCATCATCGCATTTCAAAAATTATTTTCTCATTAGATTTGCAAAAACGTTTTGAAAAAACTTGGATTTGTTGATTCCAAAAATAATGTCGTCAATTTTACTTGAACACTAGATGCAACATTCATTCCTGTAGAAGATAAACCACTCTTACCCCTCGTTGTTTGTTATTATTGTTGTTTGTGACAACCTCAGTACAATCCAGGGCTGTGACATTTTTGTTAGAATTTGACCATTTTTCAATGTTTGTCACGGTGTAGTCTGCAAAGTGACTGGTTTTGACACTCATATTTTTTCTTCTAGTTTTTGAATCATCCGTTTTCTTTTGGAAAAAACTTGGTTGTTTATCGGGGTGTGACACAAAGAAGATTTTGAGAAACATTTGTCTTGTCAAACTTAGTATTTACAGACTTACCTTTTTCATCAGTTTCCAATCTAGTTTTTAACTCAGATCATGGCTATTAATAGGATTCTGATTCTCAGCACGAATAACACCATATGCATATGTTTTCTCATAGATATGCTCAATTAATTTTCATCCATTTCTTTTTGAGATTGAGACCGTGTCTTTTTGATTGAATCGAAAAGCTTTTGATATTCTAATTTTACATTGTCTCGTTTTTTTATTAAAGATTGCACTTGAAACTCCAAAGACACGTTCTCATTCTCAAGTTTCTCCATCTTTGAAATCCAAGAGTAATAAAGAGGATTTATGTTTTTATTATTCAAAGTTGACGCCCATTTATGTTTTTCTTTTTCATGTTGTAACTTTAAATCAAAATCAACATTGATTTTTGACATCTTGAACATTTTTTCAAGAATTTTTATTTTTGTTGCAAAACCCTTTTGAATCTGATGGAATTCTTTTTGATTTGTTCAATTTCAGCATGTTAAGGAATTATCTACATTCATGATTTAAACAACACACTTATGTCTATCTTCTTGTCTGAGGGGATGCTTCTAAAAGTTGATTATTTTAAATAAATCATTTTTTTTTGGCTTAAAATTTTATTATACAAAGTTCAATTTCTGTAGAATCAAAAACATCTTTTCATTTCTTTTATATCCCTTTGAAATAGTTTCCTAAAATAAATCAAATTAATAACTGCAATCTCGTTAACAATCGGTTTGATTGATCTTGACAAAAAATCATTTAGTTTTATTTCTTAGGAGATGTGTAAAAATGCATGCTTTTTACAAATCTTTATGAATTAACCAGACAACTTTTGAAAACAACTTTTTCATTTATCAATTGTATGATCTAGGTGACTCATTTGGCATTTGTGCTTGGCGACAGAGAATGTTGCATTTGAAGTCTTGTCAGAAGAAATAAAAGAAGATGAAAAATATTTTTGCTCAGCAGAAAGTTCCTTTTGAGGAACAAAGTCATCATAAAGAGCATTTATTTGTTTGTAATTAATTGACCAACAATTTTATTTGTTTGCACGTAAATGGATCATTCATTTTTTTTGTTCGGCTTTTGGAAGCATCATTATTAAGAGTGTCCATCAGTATGTCTACATTCAAAGGAATTTCTGACCTCCCCCCCGTACTCATACTAGTGGAAGATATTAACTTTAGACATTAAGAAAATTTCTTTGCTTGAGTGTATAAGGATTCGGTTACCCCAAACCATGTTTTAATTTCGAGACATACAACAGACAAATGGCTGTTGGTCCATGCATAACATTCACTGGTTAAGGAATTCGCCAAGGTTTCAATATTGATCAACATTCTTTTTAAGTTTGGCCTCGAGATCTAGAATAGTGTCATGATAACAATCCTCATTTTCACTCCATTTGTCTTTTTTAAATTAATGAGTCTTTTGAAGTTCCTCATTTTTTTCGCCTTGTGTTAATCAGTGGACAACTAAATCTAATTTATCACATGTTGTTTTTCTAGATCTTCGAAGATAATCTCGTTCACGAAACAAATTGAGATTGGCTTGTTGAATTTAAATGTTTTGCTTGTCTATCAGCTAAAGAAATTGTTGAGTTAATTGTTATCCCTTGATGTTTTCCAAAACCCGAACCTTTCCTTTTACAACTTCAAGCTGGACTAGAAAAAGTTGTGTTTTGTTGTTGGACTTTTTGAGCAAATAATTGTTGTTTCTCAGCTTCCTGATATGCATTTCTAGCTAATTGCTCTAACGTATATCAGTTAGGAACATGTGTATCTTTTTCAACACTGCCACTATTAATATTTCCATTTGGTTCATCAAATATAATAGGGCAAAGGCTATAAATGATTAACCTACTTATTCAAATTTACTGATGTTCCTAGTAAAGTCTATAAAGGTACACCCAAACATGTATACATTCAAATTTTTAACAAAATGACTAACTTTTTACATGATTTGACTAAAATACCCTTTTATCTTCGATCTTCATCTTCCTCAAGTTTAAACCCAGATTCCAGCGACTATTTTCTGGGCAACACCATATTTTCCGGCGAACTGTTTTTTACAAAAAGGAATTTAAAGACCCTTAACAAAAGTTAGTAACCATTTTTGCTACTATAAAACAAGGGTTGAAGATAAAGATATCGGATCTGAACTCGATGATGTGGTAACCACTGGTTGGGTCATCCCTGAATTGACTCGCGCAAATTGCTCCGGTTGGTTGGTAGATCCATTATTTCTGAAACTAAAAAACACTAAACAATGAAAAATATTATTACTAGACTTGTACCAAATGGATCTACCAACAACACAGAAACAATGAAAACTAAATAAGGATTTTTATATTGATACCAACAGGAAAAATATTATTTGGTATTGGTAGATCCATTATTTCTGAGTGATAGTTCACTACCAAACTGAAAAAAACCCCACATTTTGAATCATTAAATCCTTTAGGGCCGGGAATGAAAGGCATGTCAACATGAGTCTCTTGTGCTAATGAATGAACGTTAGGTAGATTTTTTATTTTCATGTAATGCCTTTTAGATGCTGTTGGTACGTTAATTGTCAATTGGATGGAAATAGATTTGTCCTGTGGGTGGTAGAGCCATGGAAATATCACGTATTGGTCTGTAAATTGATGAAAAACATTTACCCCACTTATTCTTGACCACGTAAATACTATTAGGCTAGCTATAAAAACTTTTAATGTAAGCATCTTCGTTTGTTCATGTTTTATAGAAGGTATTTTTTGTATATTGAAAGGGGGAAACAAACACCAAAAGACTATAAACCTTTACTGTAAAAATGGTTACTAACTTTTTCTTAAAAATTCTTTTTTGTAAAAAACAATTCGCCGGAAAATATGGTGTTGCCTAGAAAATAGTCACCGGAATCTGGGTTTAAACTTGAGGAAGATGAAGATTGAAGATAAAAGGGTATTTTAGTCAAATCATGAAAAAGTTAGTCATTTTGTTAAAAATTTGAATGTATACATGTTTGGGTGTACCTTTATAGACTTTACTAGGAACATCAGTAAATTTGAATAAGTAGGTTAGTCATTTATAGCCTTTGCCCAATATAATATTGCTATCAATTTGATCATCACCAATTATACTGTTAATAATTTTAGTATGAGTTGGATACATTTGTTCTTGATTATCTTTGATGGATGAAGATTGTACCTCACTAATAAATGCAGAATCATAGCTTGGCCCAACATCAGAAGTATTATTGGCTGGTTGGATCCTGGCCATTAAGAATATGTTTGCACTGAGTTCTTTAATTTCTTCCATCCTTAAAGCATCAGCAAAGAGAAAATCATTTTGTTCATCGGTAAAAATTACTCCAGCTTCATCCTGTTTGGCCAGCAGCATTTGTTCCATGAATTATTTTGAATCCCGAACTTTTGGCTTTGGACAATTCCTAGCATAATATCCTTTTCCACTACAGTGTAGCATTGAACAGTCGTAACATTTCCTGCAGACGAAGTTTGAAGAGTCCTTTGAACATTTTCGCTCTCATTTTGAGCATTAGACCCCTCAACAACTTCCTCTTGAACATAAGCTCGTCTAGTATTTCTTCCAGTATTACCAGAGTTCTTGCTTTGAATATTCACCCTGTCTCCTTGAATGATTGCTTGGTTTCTAGTGTTGGATGAAGTACGAAGACAAGTATTTGTTGGATTAGAGAAATTTTAAGTAATGGCTGCTCGTGGAGTAAAACAACATTTGCAGAGGCTTGGGGTATCTTAGTATTGGTTTAAACATCATTCTGCTTTTTTGGATCAATCGTCATGAATCAAACCTACAACGTAGGATGTGTTACCATAAATAAGATGGGTATTTCTGGAGATGAACCCTGTATGTGTGCTACTAGGAAGCAAAGGATCATGAGACTTTTCTAACTTCTTTGCCCGTGATGCATTAACCAGCTTCTCGAATTGGTGAAGGTAATCAAAGAGATCATCAAACAAATCAACTATCAAACGTTTAGCAAGACGAACTTGGGTGACATATTTCAACCATTCCGGTTTCAAGCTTTTCAGGAACTTTGTGTTAACTGTGATAATTGGAAAAATTATTTTATTTCCTTCCAAATCCTTCATTAACAGAGCAAAGCGGTTGTAGATAGAAACAAGTGCTTCCCCTGGTTCAGCAACAAACTGATCAAATTCGTTCGTAAAATGAGTTTCTCTGTCAACTTGGTTTTGTATAGTGCCCCTCATCAGACGTTCAACTCTTTTTGTTCTTTTATCACATTTCCTTGGCCGTAGTGCAAGCATCCACAGAGTTGTAAATTTCATTTGGAATAGAAAGTGGAATCAGATTCATGAGCTCAATTTCAACATCATAGTGCAATAATTATTCACCTTGTAAATCTTCTGCAGTCTGCTGTGTTGGTAATGTCGAACCAGTAGGAACAAACATTTAAAACTGATAAGGACCTTCATCAAGTGCTTTGTTAAGCCACTTTTGGTTTTCTCTCTTTCGATTTATATATCGTCTAAATCTACTTGCCCATGGTATATAACTACCCCTTTCAAGCATGGGAGACCTAGTCTCAGAACCGGCATCAACGAGAGATTGTTGATATGTTTTGGATGTCGACATGTCTTATGATTTAAAGATTGGATCTTTGTAGATGAAAATGAGTGATATTTGTGAGAAGATTTCCAAACTTGGTAACAGTTGTCAAATTCGGACAACACTTTTCTCGGATAACAAGTAGCCAGAAACTCGGTACACTTCTCAGACAAAACTAAAACTCGAACAAAGAATACTATCAAACTCGGTACTCTCAAAACGTAGTATACTCGGAAATACTCTTAACCAAAAATTGATTAACTTGTTTTATTTAAAAAAAAATTGATTTAATCAAACTCGATAGAACCGAAATTTGAAAAAAATCCTTATGATATGAATTAACAAGAACCACAATCTTGATAGAACCGAAATTAATGATGTCTTAATAATCCAAAACACTTATATCACTAAATTCGATAGAACCGGATATGATTTCCGAGTTTAGTAATTACCGAATTTGTGTTTCAAAATCCCAATCTACGATAAAACCGTAAACTTGTGATGTTTTAAGACTTTGTAAGCTTATTTCCGAGATTAAATCACTAAATCCTTATTCACATTTTTCGATAAAACCAAAAATGTACGAATACTTATGAAACTCGATAGGAAACCGAGTTTATCAATAACCACCTAATATACGATTTTCGATAGAACCGAAAATGCGTATATATCTATTACAACACTTTTTCTACCGAGATTAAACTAATAACTCTCCCAAATTGATCGAGAATGCTAAAACCCCTTCCGAGAATACAAAAACACTTCCGAGATGCTAAAACCACTTCTGAGAATGCACAAACTCCAATACACCGTCACGTCAAATCCAGTAGAATAGTCGATAATGCTCAATTACTCGAAATAGCTGCCAAAATACAAATCGAAAGCTCAAGAATCTCAACCGAATCCTCCGAATTACATTTTGTGGTTCTTGGACGTGTAGCAAATCACTAATATAATCACTCTAATTCTCTAATGGCGTATGATACCACTTGTTAGGTCTTGTTTATCTTGAATCATACATGATTATCAATGAAAGCTTAGAGAGAATAGTGGTGGATGACAAGTATTTAATTTTCAAATGATATAAAATGGAGGGAAAAATGGAAAAGATTATTACAAGGCTTACCCTTCTAATGGTGATTATAAGGGGTATTTATAGGAGAGGGAAGGAAGCTTCACTTCCTTTAGTTTTCTAATGTTTCACTTCTAGACCATATACTTTGGTAATTATGCTATTTCTTTCTTTTAGCATAATAAACGTTATTACAAGCTACTTTATTCTAAACAAAATAAAGACTAATGACTAAATATAATTAAACCACATAATCGGCACTTTTTATGAACCTAACAGGTTTGATTTTAGCTAATAAAGTAAATAATAATCTAAACTAATGGTGATAACAATATAATAAAAGACTGTGTTTATTTAATCATGTATTACTCCCTAGATTGCTTCTCCTAGTGTTGTTGCTTTGTCACACTTGTGATGATCTATGCAATTATTTCCTAAGTCATGAACGAATTACACGAATCCACCGTCTATTTATTATTCTATTAAGGCAACATACAAGTAAGGTAGTGTGAAGACTATTACAAGGCCCCTAAGAGTATATTAAATGCATTTGAAATATATTAAGAGTGGATCAACCATATAAGGGGCAAGGTAGTATGAAGACTGTTACCCGATGGTATCCTTTCTACACAATCATGTTTTCCTAGACATATCAACAACGATACAGACAAAAGCTGGTTTTCTAAGACCTAACATGCATATTCATCACAAGAAGCAACACCACTAAGATCTACATTCTAGGTTTCATACAATCATAAATAAACACAATAGAAGGTTTAGCCAAGCATGTTAAAGATAAAGCAAGAACATATAAGAATCACACAACAAGACATATTGAATGATTAAGATAGTCTTACTTGATTAAAACATGAATTAAAGTAAGTACAATAGGGTTTTGAGGCCCTAAAATCGTCCCTAATAGCTGATAAATGAACTAGGGTTCGTCCTTTTCTTTTACTCTAAAGTTACACACTTAAAACCCTTATTTTAGGTTTGTATATATAGGAAAATCGTTGCGACGGCGTCGCGTTTTAATCGTGACGCCGTCATGAAAGAGAATATTATAGATAATGGGCTGGGTCGTGCATTCTGACGCCGTCTTAGATCTTGTGACGCATTAATTGGTTTGATTATGACGGCGTCACCTTTACTCTCATGTGTATCTGTGACGCCGTCTCCAGCTGCTAAGAGTATAATCTTGAGAGATGTTGGTGTAGGTCCTTAGTCTTGTCTGTTTTTTCTGCAAATGAGCCCAAGTCACATGTATTTCCTCCAAATGCCTTCCAATGCTGTTGATACCTAAAAACGGAAACGATTAAGTACCTTATTTTTGGCATAAAATTGCACGATTAGGGGTTTAATCGACTCGAAATAAGTGTCTCGCTCTCTCTCGTCTCTCACCTCATCAAATACCCCTACACTTAGGATTTTCTTGTCCTCAAGCAAATGGGCTTTTCTACCTAGACAATAACAATATGAGGGTCATTTTTACCTACTCTTTAAAAGTATTTTACAACACAACCTTCTAGACCTTGTAATTAAAAGCACGAAATAGTTTATATAGCACTCACATAAGTGTTTGGGATTCTCTTCTTTTTACTAGGTTGTTAATAAATTATACACTTAGTGGGGGAACAGAAAATCAACACTCATTACTGTCATTCAGCATACTAAATTACTATAGCTTGGTAAAGGATCAAACCTCCACCGCTAGGTGCAAGCATTATTCATTACTATTTAAGAGGTCTTTTAAAGGGTTGTGGGGTGTAGGTGTAAGATAACATATAATGGAAATGGAAACGGATAGGATATATTTGGGTGGCTTTGGTAAATTTGGAGTGGAAGGGTTTTCGCTAATTACTTTACACGAATACACGATGGTTTGGTTGCTAAGCCAGACTAGACGAAGATATACAAACTCTACACATCTCTACATCAATCTCTTCTCTTTTTCTTTTCTATTTATTTTTTTTAATATTACATAACAACATAGGGTTTATAACACGTACCCTACACTTGAGCTTTTTCATGCTCGATATTTACAATCTAACTAATGACCCGATTTGAGGTGGATCAAAATAACATGGAGATCATCTAACAAACGTATAGGGGTATTGACTTACTTTTCTTCCCCATTCTTTCGTAAATTAATTACTACTATGAATCTCAATCGTCCCAAAACAATATTTACAAGGATAAGGATTTAGCAACCGGTGATGTACTAATTAATTAATTGGGTTTAAAATACTATAATGTACTAAAAATAATACATACAAGGTGAGATAAGGCGATTTAGGTGTAACGATTGGTTTGAGGGTGACAATGTTTTTCATTAATAGTCTGGCTTAACTAGAAAATTACGAGAACCATGAAAAAGGATAGGCTCGGAGGGTTGTACTAGGGGTATCCTGCAATAAAAATGAGTGCATGGCAAGGGTGTGGGATAGTTATATGATTGGTGTGACCATCATAACAATTACAGGTTTAAAACATGGGTTAATCCTAATGCCTCTTATCAAGCAAATCTTAATACTTACTATGCGGTCTCGGGGAAACAAGTTCTAGAATTTAATATACTACCGGTACACTCTTATAATCCTAAGGTAACCAATACCAATGTTCCAGAAAAGGCGACAAAACCACGCATACACATCCGTAACAACAAAATAGACACACATGATTGCTCACTCCTTAACTCAAACAAGCTAAATGATAGGTCACATGAATCTTGAATCAATCATATCAACATGTAAGATTAGAGAGAATGAGGGCAAGTAAAGGGAAAATCCAAATCTTATTATGGAGGGAAAATGATAGTTAATTACAAGGGCATCACCCTCTAATGAAGATTAGAGGGCTATTTATAGGCAATGGGAGGGAGGCTTCCCTTCCTTATTTTCCTAACTTGTCAATACTAGTCCCTAGACTTTGGTTATTATGCTATTTCTTACTTAAAGCATAATAAACCTTATTACAAGCTATATTAAACTAAACAAAATAAAGTCTAATAACAAAATATAATAAAACCACATAATCGACACTTTTCTATAAACCTAACAATCTCCCCCTAAGGGTCAATTATTCTGGGTGTTCCCTCTTTGGTCCTAGTGGTCTTCCATTCACGTACATCTCCCATCTTCTCATTTGATCTCAATAATTCAATCGAACTTCAATCTCTTCTTCAAACAACTTAAGAAACTCAACTTCATCATTTGTGAGTTCTTTTTGCACATAGCCATACTTGACATCATTATAATAACTCTTTAGTCCTTCAAGCGTTCTTCTCAGTGTTGCATCATAAAACTTATGTATCTCTGAATGTCTCATCACCCTTTTCTCTTTCTTGCTATTAGTGTAAATGATTCCATGTACGGGCTCATAGACAATAGAAAACACATCATATTCTTCAATTCCTGGGAATGTAATTATTGGTGCAGTGAGATTAATCTTCTGTTGATAGCTTTCGATTCCAAGTTGAAAATCGTGCACTCTTTCCCATCTACCACTAACTCCTGAACGAACACTGATCCGCTCGCTCCGCTCCTCCACCTCGCTCGCCCAATCTGTATTAGAATAATCAGGTAACTTGTTTTCAACGATCAGCAGATACATGTCTTAAATGTCATTATTATTGAGGTTTTGTAATCTTGGCGCGGTTATTGACACTATGCAATCATTAGCTCTTCTTGCCACAATCTCTGTGATAAACTTATGTTCATGACCTAATTCCCAGTATGTCTTGATGACTTGAACGATCTTAGAGTTTGAATAGATCTCTTCCTTCGGTCTTCCAGGTTCTTTCTGTCTCCTTATGTAGAAGATCTTTGCTGATGTAGATTTTCCAGTTTTCAACACCAATCTTGCATAAGATTAAACTTCTTTATACCCATCTTATTAACCCATCTGGAAGGCCGTTCTTCAATATCATCATCATTGAAGACAATTTGCTGGGAAATTTATGAAGTGACAAAACAATCTTCTCAGGACCTGAATTTCCTTTCTTCAAATACAAAAGGTCTTGATTGATCAGAGATAGTGCTAGAGCTTCAGGATCTCTTTGACAACTTTGAACTAATGGTGCGATCTTTCGTGGATGCGGAGAGACAAGAATTTCCTTTCTGCTTTCCCAAACAATGTCACTTTGCAAGAAATTCTTCATCTAATCAATGTGATACTGATGTTCATCTCCTGAAGTATCCTTTGTCTTAGCATCTATCCGCAATCTTGCTTAAATTCAGCTTCATTAATTGTCAAAGATATCTTCTTCCATGTTGTCTTGTGTTACTTGCTTATTGGAATCTCATCATCATCAGGAAGCATAAGAATCAGTCCAGAAATCAAATTCATCATCTTGTTCTTGATTACACTGAAGTTGAGACTTGGTCCTCTACATTAACTTGTCAGATGATGATCTCCTCTCCTAGATCCATATGCCTTCTACTGATGTCTTTGACTTTTGACACTATTCTCCCCTCAGGATGAGCATCATTCACCGCAGGGATCCGTCCTGATCTATTGTCTGCGAACGACAGAAGATTCTACAGTAGTTTGTGGTATCTGAGTCTTCTCAAACTTCATATGGAGGAAGTCCAACCAGATTGCTATCTGTCTTGTTGTTGTAACAAAAGAAGGACCAGCCCTTCATTAGAAGGTACAATTGTTGTTTGTTGTTCTAGAACAAAGGATATGATTGAACTTTGTGCGGTATGACATGAGGAATATGACTCGAACATATAACTGCGTACAAGATGCATCTACCTAAAGAAGGAATAGCATTGTCAATTTCATTTTGAATCTGTGATGAATATCTGTGCCTGCTTTACGCCAGTTCTTGCAAGATAGCTTTAGAGATTAATCTTTCAGTCTCTTCTTTAGTCATTTTCCTTTCCATAATCAACCCTTTCGCAAGATAAACAGGAACTTGATCTCGAACTTGCGCAGGAACTTCCTTCTCAACTTGCTCCGTTACTTTCTCTTTTACCAACGAGGGTAGCGTTTCCATCATGACATCATGAGATTATCACAAGTTGATCCACTTGATGTTCGTGATATGAACCTTTTCTTGAGATGTGCAAATAAGTAACCATATCGTCCCTGTAATTCATGAAAGAAAATCTTGTATCTTTTGAATTGATTGGGTTTTGCCTTGATCAATGATAGAAGACGATTGGTTTTTGTTAACTTTGTTTACGATGACCTCGATGCATGCGTGGTAGGATGAGTAACCGTCATTTCGGAGTTTCTCGATATCCGAAGATTGTAGAGTAGAGAGATTCCTAGGTGATTTAGTTGGTGAGGGAATTGGTAAAATCCTAGTCTCCTCTACATTCTTCCCTTTCACTCTTCTCCTTAATTCAAACACTCCATCAGTTATTTCTTCTTCTTCATCATCAACATTTACAGGTTGGAAACAATATTGGTAACATATACCATGGAGTCTCTTTTATCTGGTTACACCTCCGTGTCCTTTGTAGTCTCTTCCTCCACTTTCCTAAACAATCTCCACCTCTGGACTTTCCTTATCACTCCTGGGCTCTAACCTAGTGCCGGGAATAGATGTGTCATCATGCCTAGGGGGTGAACTATCATCAACATTCTCAGGATCTTCAACAAGCTTCTCAATCTCCTCAGCTGCCAAGTGCTCGTATACCAGTGCCACATTTTCTCTTGCTTCTTGTTCTTCACGACTCTTGTGCTCAGCAAGACTTACTTGAATCATGTCTTGTAAAATCATCTCATCGCTTTTATGCTTGTATGTTTACTGGAACACTCGGCTGGTGTTAGTATCGTGGCAGTGATTGCCTTGCACTGGGTATCGAAAACGGATCACAGTTGATCATTTTGGAACACTTGACTCAGCTGTCTCCGTAGCAGGGTTAGGTGACCTAGGGGCGCTAGGTGTCCTATGCGTTCCCTGGGTAGACTCAGTCGGCTGTGACTGAGTCAGAGGAACATCTAGCCCAAACACCTCTGCATACATCTTATAATGCTCCGTAAGCTTCATCTCATCTGTGATCATCCATGCTGGTATCCGCATCCCAACCTTGTTCTTGTTTCTTCCTGAATTAAAGATATTCTTCATAATATCATCATCTTGAAGATTGTGATAAGCATCTCGAGCACGTCTTGAAATGTCAGGAAAGATAGTCATATAATGACTGATGATGATCTTCGTAAATCGTGGGTATGGGATCGAAGTGACAGGATGATGAAGCGAATAGTAAATGCCTTCCCACATTAACTCCGCATAATCCACATGAATGTTATTGACAAAGCAGTATAACATTTGCATCTCTGCAACGGCAGTTGGTCCCATCCCGTAACGCGTGTAGTCAAGCACTTGGAGAATATCTTGTATACCGTCTGCCAAGGCTGTAGAAGACCAGATATCTTGAAATTAGAAACAGTCTTGAGTTCCATTGTAAATCTCATCACTTGTTTGTAAAATGGATCCATATCAGAGAATGATGGTGGTGGCACAAACGAAGCATGATTGTTATCATTTGCTTGTGGAAGATGAAAGATTGTTCTGAAGTCATCCAGAGTAAGTGTAAGCTCTTTTCTATCCAGCAAGAACTTGAGTCGATGCTTTGATCCGTCTTCTTTCAAAGTATGCCAGAACTGTGCCATATAAATCCAAGGTACAGATGCTGAAGCTGCAATGCTGAATCGTAACGGATGTGATTCTTAATAATATTTCACAGGAATCTTGCTCTTCTGATGGACATTGCACCATGCTCCATCTCAAACCTTCTTGTTTGCTCCACAAGGTCACTACCGCTTTGTTTTGGAGGACACAGTTCTTCTAGATTGAAATCTGCTTCTTCGGTAGTTGTTGTGCCTGATGATAACTGATATGGAATACATTTAAGGTATTTGTTTAGGAAACAAATTCAATTCTTTTGGACATTTTTTGGCTTTTTCCTCTTTGTCTGTTTTATATGTTTGGCAATTCTTTTTGATCATATTTGTGATCAGTTTTTTTCTATGTGCTATTCTTGCATTTTTTAAGCACCACGCCATACGCTTTATTCGAGTTATTCTTTTTATTTACACATTTTTGTGTGTTTTCTTGGCATTTCTTTTTCGAACACACTTTTGATTTGCTTTTTCGCGTATGGATTTAGCTCTCTCTGTCTGTTTTAGAATATCCTCACAAGAAATTCTTTGTGACATGATACTCTCTCAAGAAGGATGAAGATTTCTCTTATGATTTTAATCAAGACACCAATTATGAAAATTTCAAGAGAATTCCTTCACACTTCTTAAATTGTTTTAAGACCTTGAGTATCAATTTTTTCCACAAAACAGATTTTGAGAACTTTTTCAAAAATCATGTGACAAAACTTTTGATAATATTGAATAATGTAAATCACAATGCCCACAATGAAAAAAAAAAAAATTTGGGGTACATCCAAGTCATTTTTTTTTTTTTTTTATCCTCATTTGTTCATTGCAGAAAACGGCCGTAGCCGGACATGACTTAGTCCACTTAAACAATTGAGATTTGAAATTAACATATTCAATTTATAAAAACTTTGATTCTTTCACATTTGATTATGAAGCCTAAACCATGAATACAAACACATCTAATTCAATAATTGAATGGGACACTTAGTCATCCACTTCTTTCTGTTCAATTGCAAAAAACGGTCGAAACCGGACACTGGCTTAGTCACTTAAAACAATTACGAATAGACAATATGATCCATAGCATAGAATTCATGAAAACTTGTTTCTTTGCCAAAATTATTTGTCAGATTTTCAGCACACTAGAAACTGATCGTTTTGTTTTTCACAGACATTCACACAATAAGCATTACAATCATGAAGCAACAACCCCACTTTTATTTACCATTACCAAAACACTTTCACAATCCACAATCAATTAATCTGATTTTTCACCATGAGTCCTTTACTGAATTTTGACCTTTTGTTGACTACCGAGTTTGCCTTGTTCGTCCTTTACCGATTATTGACAATATACTTTTTACTGAGTTTCAAAAATAATGACTTTTGTTACCATAAACTCAATATCATCTAAGTGTTTAAATCATTGACAGATTATAACCTGTGCACAAAGAACTAAACTCGGTAAAATAACAGATTCGGTAATGTACTACCAAGTTTAATCAAAACTCAATCCTAACCATTATATGATCATTTTATGGCCTTAAGTCACTTTTTACATAAATCTAGCTAAGATTTGCAAACATCTCATAAGCTACAAAAACATTATCATAACACAAACTCGTAACTCCATCATCTTTACCGAGTTCAAACTCGGTAATCCCAAATTACTCAAAAACACCTAAGACATATATATCCACTTACGTTTGAGTAAGAAGTGAAAATTACCAAATCGTTTTAATGAAACTTAGTATATGCGTAAATCATATTTCTACATCATAATCAGTAAAAGGATTTGGTTTAAAAATGAAAAGTAAAAAATGAAATTAAAATCCTTTATATAGCACGTAAACTGTTTGGAAAATTGACATTTTCAGGTCCCTGTACTTAAACTTTTACCGAAAACTGCTTGAAAAAATTGTCACAATTCGTAAATGTACTTAGGTATGTAATAAAATTTTTGAAAAATTTACACATTCAGTCTCGTAGCTTTTGCATTTCAATTTTTTGTTTTAAATTTACAACAAAATCCCCTTACAACATTGAATCTTTTTCAAACACTCCCACTTGATAACAATTATGTAATATCATTAGTCTGGAAAATGAAAAATTATTACTTTTTCAAACAATAAAACTCCCCCTCGAAAATATAACATTTCCAAATTTAGTCATCATGAGAGTTTATTATCAAAAAGATGTTTGTGAATGAAAATTGTAAGAACTCCCTTGGATCATGATTGATTCAGTATTTGCAATTTGTAAAAGGTTTTTATTTTAATAAGAAACTTGGAATCATGAAACAAAAGATTGTAATTCTTTTAAATTATGTTGTTGTTTTTTTTAATAAGAAAAATGTGACAAATCTTTTTGTTATTATTATTATTATTATTTTTTTTAAATTTTAAATTTTTTCTTTTGTTTTTGAAATATTTATGTACATGATTGTGATGTATGATCTTTTCACGAAGATAACTTTGTCAGACTTTCCAACTGAGTTGGAGTATACATATCTCATTACCAATGCGGATGATGAATAGTACTCAAAGCGTTCTTTTTTGAAGCGCATTAGTAAATAGATCGCTAGTGGTATTCTGTTGCTGACAAAGCAAATTTCATAGTACCCCTCCTCAACGTGTTCTTTAATAAAATGATACCGGATGTCAATGTGCTTTGTCTTAGAATGTTGGACTGGATTGCATGAAATAGCAATGGCACTCTTGGAATCACAATACATCAGAATCCGATTGTATTTAATCATAGTCAAGCAATTGAATACGCATACCATATCACTTGAGCACAGCTATGCAGACATGGAAAACATATATCAGCTTCTGTGACAGTAGACATCGCTTTTTAGTAGTACAATCATGTTTCTATGGGAACTCCCAAACTCACGAGCTTTCCACCTAAAAATTGCAATCCTCCTGATGTGCTTTTACAATCATCTTTACAACCTGCATGGTCCGCATCTGAATAGGCAATTAGTTCAAAACCAGAATCCTTCGGATACCATAGGCCCATATTTCATGTTTATGGATCGTCTTAGGTACGATATGATCAGTTTGGCCCTCTTTTGAGGTGTTTGACCGTAGGTCGTGCTTGATAACGTGCACATACAAAAGTAGCAAAGGCTATGTCTGGTCGACTAGATGTTAGATACATAAGCTCTCCTATCATACGACAATAAGTCGTTTGATCAGTAGGAGTGCCTTGTAAATCAGCATCCAGTCTCTCTGTTGCCATATGTATGCTCATGGAGACACATTCATCTAGACCATGTTTCTTTAACAACTCTATTGCATATTGTGATTGACTTATGAATATGCCACGGGGAGATTGATGAACTTGAATGTCAGCGAAAGAACTTTAAGGTCACCTATCTCGACATTCAAAATTGTTTTTACATTAAGTTGCAAATCTTTTTGAAAAAATATGGATTTGTGACCAAAAATATGTCATCAACCATTATACGGAAACAAGTAATATGTCTCCCCGTGATGTATAGTAAACAAAGTTGAGGTCATTTTACTACTATTTTTTGAAACCCAGTGTTCAATTATTAGAAAAGAAGACAATTTGTCATACCATGCACGAGGTGCTTGCTTAAGACCGTATAGAGATTTTTTCAACCTGTAGACGTGATTTGGAAACCCTTCAGGTTGGCAGACATAAACTTCTTCTTTCAAAGGATCATTGAGAAAAACCGTTTTGACATCCATTTAAAAGATAGTGATATTCATATGAGCAGCAAAAGCAATGAACATCTGAACAACCTCAAGGAGCAATATGAGCAAGATGACTCTCATCAAAATCCAATGGCCTTCTTACTTGTCCTTATAACTTTAGCCACAAGACGAGTTTTGTTCTGAACCACAATATTATCTGCATCACACTTATTCTTCCAAAGCCATTTGAGAGCAATAACATTCTTTCCTTCTGGTCGTGGAACCAATTCCCAAACTTGAAGTCTTTCAAATTGATTCAACTCATCTTGCATGGACTCAATCCAACTATGATCGGCCATAGCTTCTTTGGTGTTCTATGTTCAATAGTGCTAACGATTAATGCATACACGCAAACCTTAGAATCGGTATGTAGCCGTTGACGAGATAAACAGGTTTGGATGGGTCACCAATAACTTGGTCTAGAGGATGATCTTTTGTCCAAATGTGAGTCGAGGGTTGTACTTGATGGAAATTCTGCACATTTGATGGTTCGAGATTCGTTGTAGATGACTCAATTTCCTCATGATTCAGATGTGTGTGTATATGGAACAAACTGTGTATTACCATCAAAATTAGCAGAATCTTCTTGATTGAATTCATCAGACTCTTGTAAAGAGATTGGAGAAGTTTGTTCGTCAGATGTTGTGACAACAGGAGGAGCCTCATGTGTGTCAACAATGATTGAAGATGTAGAAGGTGAGTCTTCTTGATCGTGAGTCAGTTGTGCAGCGGAATTGATGGTAGTATCAGAAGATTTCTGCTCAAAATAATCTTCAAACATTGGACCGAACAAATTATCCAAATCCTCTTTTGAAGGAGTATTCATTAAGTCATCTGATGAATTTTGATTATTAAATCGTTGAAGTTCGGGTTCTAAACAATCGTGTTCAGAAGCTATTGCTGTAAGCTCATCAAACTTGACATGAATAGTCTCCATAATCCTTTTGGTGCGACGATTATAGATTCGAAAACCTCTTGATGTTTCCGAATAACCAATAAAAACCCCAATGTCTGCTTTAGGTTTCATTTTCCCAAGATCATCGACCAGTTTTGAGTAAAACATGCTGTAGCAACTGCTTCAGCCCAAAGAAATCCAGGTAACCTTGAAAAAATAAGCATTGTGCGAGCAGCCTCAACCAGAGTACGATTACGTCGTTATACTACTCCATTTTGCTGAGGTGTGCGAGCAATTGAAACTATTGTTGCATACTACCTACACAAGTGTTCATAATAAGCCTTTTCGAGAGTTGCATTCTTTGAATTCAGTCGCCAATTATCAGTCCGAATCTTGCAAACTTTAGCTTTGTATTCATTGAGCTTAAGCAATTGAATTTCTGTGATAATGATCTCTGGTGTTCGCGACGGTCTTTCGAACGAAGAAAATAAACCCACGTAAATCTAGAAAAATCATCCACTATCACAAGAATATACTTCTTTCCATTGACCGAAGCTACTCTCATTGGACCGCACAAATCCATATGAAGTAATTCCAATTTGGAGTAATCACTTGGAATCAATTTAGGTGGATGAGAAGCTTTCTTGCTTTTTCCTCTTTCACAAGCAGAACAAAGATGATCTTTTCCATATTTGAACTTTGGTAAACCGTCAACCAAGTCAAGTTTGGTAAGATCGTTTATGGTGCCAAAATTAAGATGTGACAGTCGTCGATGCCATAACCATGACTTTGTTGAAGTTGCTTTGGACATTAGACAAATGGGTGAAGAAGCAGCCATGTCTGAAATGGAGATAGTATATAAATTTGAATCGCGTCCGCCTGTGAGCAAATCATCTCCTTCCAGATTTCGAACATAACATGTATTAGAACGAAAAGCCACTTCCAAATCTCCATCACAAAATTGTCCAACACTAAAGAGATTGTGTCCAAGACCTTCAACATAATATACATGACAAATAGTGATATTGCCATGTATATAATCACCATAGCCTGTAATAGCTGCAAAGTTGTCATTTCCAAAGCGAACGGTTCCCATGAACTTTTCAACGAAGTTTCTCAATAGTGAACGATCACCCGTCATATGCTTTGAACAACCACTGTCAACAACCCATAGAACGATCTGGACTACCTGCAACACAAGAAGAAACAACACATGGACAACTGGGCAATTTGACTATCCATCTCTTAACTGAAACCAGTGGTTTCGTATTCGAAGGATTAGTATGAGCATGTGGCTTTGTGTTAACAGGTGTCCACATAACATTTGGTTGTGATTCAAACCATTTTTGCCATAATCTACTTGTCCGAATCTTGTTTAGCATGAATGGGCTTAATGGTTTATCACGCATGTTTCTTTTCTTTTTCTTAAACGCACTAGAAACCTTATCTCTAGCTTTTGATGCACTTGCTTCATCAATCTTAGATTTGGAAGCTACAGAAGTAGTATCTAAAGTCTTAGATTGTGTCGCTTTCTCAGAAAACCTAGTCTTAGGAGCTACAAAAGTAGTTTCAGAAGATTTTGGTATCCTAGAATTAACAGAGAAGGTTCTACGAGCATTCGAACGCACATTCAATTTATGCTTAGCAACACATTTATCATGACAAGGAATAAGCACATTTTGCATACAAGAAACACATAACAAAGTTTTCGCTTTAGAAGCGTTTGCAACAGCAACATCAATTACATTCTCCTTGTTTGACACAACTTTAGCAAATGTATTATCTGTTTGCTTATTTTTCCTAACATAAACTGCTTCTTTCTTTGCTTCATTCTTAGAGACATCTAAGACACTGGTCTTGACATGTGAATCTCTACTCTTTGGTCTTTTAACACTAGATGTAGCATTCATTCCTGTAGAAGATAACACATTCTTAGTCTTGTTTGTTTGTGATTCTTGTTGTGTGACAACTCTGTACATTCCAGGGCTAATGACATTTGTGTTTTGATGTGTCCCTGTTTGTTTGTTATGTGAAGTCTGTAAAGTGACTGGTTTTGACTCAACATGGTTTTCTTTTGTTTTTAAAACAACCGTCTGCTTTTGAGAAGCATTTTTATTTAAGGGTGTGACACAAAGAAAAGATTGAGAACCATGTGTCTTGTCAAACTTAGTATTCACAGACTTACCATTTTCACCATTTTTCATTCTAGCTTTCAACTCAGATATGGTATCTAAAAGATTCTGATTCTCAGCACGAATAGCACCATATGCATAAGTTTTCTCAGAGACATGAGCAATTAACTCATCCATTTCCTTTTGAGTTTGAGACCGTGTCTTTTTGATTGAATCGAAAAGCTTTTTATATTCCATTTTGGCATTATCTCGTTCTTTTATCAAAGATTGTACTTTAAAATCCAAAGACACGTTCTCATCCTCAAGTTTCTGTATTCTAGAAATCCAAGAGAAATCAAGAGGTTTTGAGTTTTTATTCTTCGAAGAATCCCATTTATGTTTTTCTTTTTCATGTTGCAATTTTAACTCAAAATCAACACTTTGTTTTTCACATCTTTGAACATCTTTCTCAAGAATTTTTATTCTTGCTTTCAAACCCTCTTGAATCTCTAAAGATTTCTTTTTGACTTGTTCAAGTTCATCATGTAAGGACTTATCAACACATTCATGGTTTAACAACACACATAGCTCAATATCATGTTTGAGTGATGCTTCCAAAAGTTGATCTTTCAACAAATCATTTTGCCTTTCAATCTCATCAAGATAAACATCATTTTGCTCAAACGCATCTTTCATTTCTTTTATATCCCTTTGAAATAGATTCTGAAAGCCATCAAAGTAATCCAGTAATTCATTAAGAAGTGGTTTAACTTGATCTCGACAAAAATCATTAAGAGCTATCTCTTCCTTTGATGTATAAAACATGCTTGCCCTTTTACTGTTCTGTTTTATCAACAGAAACAACTTTTCAAATCCAACTTTTATATTGAATAATTCATTGATCAAAGGTAACTCACTTGGCATTGTTTTTGTTTCCAGAATCTTAACAAAGGGAATATAAGAAGATGAAGAACATGTTTGTTCAACGAATGATTCTTTTTGAGGAACAAAGTCATTATAAAGCGCATTTAATTGTTTGTAATCAATTGTCCAACAATTTTGTTTGTTCGCAACAGCAATTGGATCATTCATTTTTTTATTCATTTTCTGTTGACTTTTGAAAGCATCCTCTAGAGTTTCCTCAGAATCTCTAACATTCAAAGGAATTTCTATATTACCCGTCCTAGATGCAACATATAACTTTGGACATTCTGAAATTGCTTGTCTGAGTGTATAAGGATTCGGATACCCCAAACCATGTTTTAATTGTTGATCATAAACAGACAATGGTTTTGGACCGAGCATAAACATTGCTTGTAAAGAATTACCAATTTTCAAAAACAAATCAATATTCTTTTTTAGTTTTTCCTCAAGATAAAGAATAGTATCATGATACTTATCCTTGTTTTCACTCATTTTTCTTTTTAAAATTAAATGTGATTGTTGTAATTCCTCATTTTTCTGTTTGACCTCTTGACTCAACTTATCTCGTTGTTTTTCGAGATCTCGAATAATATCTCAATCACGATACAAATGAGACTCAGCTTGTTTTTGAACACGTTTTGCCCTTTTATCAGCTTCAAGAAATTCTTTTAGATAATTGTTATCCTTGGTTATGTTTTCCAAAACCCGATTCCTTTCCTTATACATCTCAATCTAACTGGTCAAAGTCATATTTTGTTCTTGGACCTTTTGAGCAAATCTTTGTTGCTTTGCAGCTTCATCATATGCATTCCTAGCAAGTGTTTCTAATGCACACATATCATAAACATGTGTATCTTTTTCAACATTGCCACTATTAACATTTCCTTTGACAGAATCAAATTGAATATTGCTATTAATTTGATCATCATCAATGGTACTGTTAATAATTTTAGTATGAGTTGGATACATTTGTTCATCATTCTCATTGATGGATGAAGATTGTACCTCACTTACAAATGCAGACTCATAGCTTGGCTCATCATCAGAATTTTGATCAGCTGGTTGAATTCTGGCCATTAAGCATATGTTTGCACTAAGTTCTTCAATTTCTTCCATCCTTGAAGCATCAGCAAAGAGAAAATCATTCTGCTCATCGGTAAGAATTACACCGGCTTCATCCTGTTTTGCCAACAACATTTGCTCCATGAAATACTTCGAATCACGAACCCTTGGCTTGGGACAATTCCTAGCATAATGTCCTTTTCCACCGCAGTTATAGCATTGACCCGTTGAAGTATTGCCTGGAGTCGGAGTTCGAACAATCCTTTGAACATTTGCAGTCTCATTTGTAGCATTCATTCCCTCAACAACTTCTTCTTGAACATAAGCTCGTCTATTATTTCTTCCAACATTACCAGAATTTCTGCTTTGAATATTCACCCTGTCACCTTGAACGACTGCTTGATTTCTGGTATTAGACGAAGCACGAAGACGATTGTTTGTTGGATTAGAGAAATTTTGAGTAATGGCTTTGGCAAGTAACAACATAGCAGATGCTAGGGGATCTTCAGAATGGTTGTGAACATCATCCTGCTCATACTCTTCATCATAATCAACTACAGATGAAGGATGTGTCACATAATAAGAAGAGGTGTTTCTGGAAGATGAACCCGTGTGTGCTACTAGAGCCAAAGGATCATGAGACTTTTCTAACTTCTTTGCCCTTGAAGCATTAACCAATTTCTCAAATTGCGAAAGATAATCAAAAAGATCATCAAACGAATCAACTGTCAATTTCTTAGCCAAACGAACTTGAGTCACATATTTCAACCATTCCGGTTGCAAACTATTCAGAAACTTTGTGTTAACTGAAACAGTTGGAAACTTCATGTTGTTTCGTTCCAAATCATTCATTAACTGAGCAAAACGATTGTAGACTGAAACTAGTGACTCTCCTGGTTCAGCAACAAATTGATCAAATTCATTTGTAAACCGCGTTTCTCTGTCAACTTGGTTTTGTATAGTTCCCCTCATCAAACGTTCAACACGATCCCACATTTCCTTGGCCGTCTTACAAGAATCCACAGAATTGTAAATCTCATTAGGAATAGAAAGAAGAATCATATTCATGAGTTCCATTTCCGCATCATAGTACAATAAGTCATCTCCTTGAAGATCCTCTACTTCTTGCAACCTTGGTATTGTTGAACCTGTAGGTGTGATGTTCCTAAACACATAAGGGCCATCTTCTAGTGCTTTGAGAAGCCACTTCTGGTTTTCCCTCTTGCGATTAAGAAATCATTTGAATCTACTCGCCCAAGGTATGTAACTACCCCTTTCAAGCATGGGTGGCCTATTCTCAGAACCGGCATCAGCAAGGGATTGTTGGTATGTTTTGGATGTCGACATGTCTTAAGATTCAAAGATTGGATCTTTTTAGACGAATATGAGTGAGATTTGTGAGAAAATATCCAAACTCAGTAACAGTAGTCAAATTCGGTAACACTGTTCACAGACAACAAGTAATCTGAAAACGAATACCCTTCTCGAACAGTACACTATCAAACTCAGAAATCTTCAAATAATAAACTCGGTAAACTACAAACTACTCAAATTCGGTAACACTATTCACTATAAACTCGGTAAGCCTAAATTGTTAAAATCCAACAGTTATGAATTATTAATAACCACAAATTCGATGAAACCGAATTTTATGATGACTAGATAATCCAAGTGTTCTAAAAACTCAAATTCGATGAAACCGAATTTGATTGCCGAGTTTAGTAAATCTTGAAAAACTGATTTTTAACACTTCAAAACACGATAAAACCGTGAAATGAAAGTGTAAAATGACTTGTAAAGCTTATTACGAATTTATTACTTTGGTTAAAAATTCACTTTATCACAATCTGATGGTAACCAATTTGTGAATAATTAACAAACTCGATATAAAACAGAGTTTAATACTGAATTCCTAATAAACGACTTTTGCATATAACCCAAAAAGATGGAATATATCTATTACACTGATATTGAGTTACTGAAATTGCTAAATTTACCAAGGAAAAAGTCTCCCGAAACTCAAAAACCACTTAACGAGAATGCAAAGCTTCAAACCGAAAATCAAAACTACACTTTCGAGATGAATTAAAACACTTCGAGAACACAATAAACGTCTAAAACTCGAATCACAGCCAAATTCAATCTCTCAATAGCACCAAACCGTTGAATTCATAAATCATCACTTCTGATTCTCGACTCGAACAACATCACGCACAAATCAAGCACTCTACTGCTCTAGTGGCGATTGATACCACTTGATTGGTCTACTTCTGAATCTTGAATCAATCATATCAACATGTAAGATTAGAGAGAATGAGGGCAAGTAAAGGGAAAAATTCAAATCTTATTATGGAGGGAAAATAAGAGTTAATTACAAGAGCATCACCCTCTAATGAAGATTAGAGGGTTATTTATAGCCAATGGGAGGGAGGCTTCCCTTCCTTATTTTCCTAACTTGTCAATACTAGTCCCTAGACTTTGGTTATTATGCTATTTCTTACTTAAAGCATAATAAACCTTATTACAAGCTATATTAAACTAAACAAAATAAAGTCTAATAACAAAATATAATAAAACCACATAATTGACACTTTTCATAAACCTAACAACATAGAATGGAATTAACTTAGTTTAGATAACCAAAATATAAATAAATTGAAAGATTGTTTCTCGCTCTTAGTGATCAACACCCTACTTACCACGAAACTACCACCGATCGGGTACAATGCCCGTTAAAGTGTTGTTTTTGGTTAAGTCAACAAATTATAAATTTAAAACTTGAAATCATAAAATTACAACCACACAACGACACATCAAGTTTTTGGCGCCGTTGTCGGGGAGTGAAAATTTAATCTTGATTTTTATTTGATTCTTTGGTTTTTAACATTAGATTAGATCTAACCCTTAGGATTAGTGTATTTTAGATTAGTGTATAATTTTGTATATTCTATATATGTGCCTTTAATTATTTGCTTGTATTGTTTATTTGTTTAATTGTTTGTCTAGTTTAATTTTTTTTCTAATACACTATTATGGTCGATAACCTGATACGGCGTATCTACTTCCATTGGATACGGCGTATCGAGCCTTCTTATCCAATACAACGTATTCGTTCAAAAGATTAATACGGCATATTCAGACCCATTGAATACGGCGTATTGATTATCTGATACAGTATCAGATCTGGTTTTTCGCATTCAATTTTTGTATATCTGTGTTTTCTTTCTCCTGTGCCCATCCTACTGATTGTTATCCCTTGTTTCAGGTAGTGCATGACAAGAAGTTCAACTAAGGAATTATTTACACCTTTCAAGGATTCAGAACGAGAATTTCGATCATCTAGGAAGCACTTCAAGACACTAAGTCTTAACGAATCGAGATTGCTTGATTTTGATCTATTTTCTGACCAAGAAGAATATTTGAAGGAAGAAGTTACGAAAACAATGGCGGAAACTATGGAGCAATACATGAGCAAAACTCAAGCCGATTATGGATTGGGAGTTGCTAGGCCTAAAATTGAGGACAATGATAACTTTGAACTAAAAGGACAATTTCTTAAGGAATTACACACCAACACCTTCAGCGGTTCGAATCATGAAGATGCGAACGAACATATTGAGAAAGTTCTTGAGATAGTCGATTTATTCCACATCCCTAATATAACTATAGACCAAGTGATGCTTAGAGCCTTCCTCATGTCCCTAACTGGAGTCGCAAGTCATTGGCTAAGACACAAACCATCTGGTTTGATCACAACTTGAGAAGATCTTAAGGCAAAGTTGCTAAGCAAATATTGACCACCTGCTCGTACTGCAAAGAAAATGGAGGAGATCAACAACTTTCAGCAAGAACCGGATGAAACCCTTTACCAAGCATGGAGTGATTTAAAGAACTCTTGATGAAGTGTCCTCAACACTATTTAACAGAGATGCAGGAGGTAATCTTGTTCTATAATGGATTGGAAGTTCCTACTAGACATATTCTTGATTCAAAAGGTGCAATACCGTCTAAGACTGCTGCCGATGCAAAAGTAGCCATCCAAGAAATGGTTGAATACTCTAAAAAATGGCACAATGGAACATCTAGGACAAGAAGTACTAAAACTTTTGATGGATTGGCAGCCATACAAGCACAACTTAATAATCTTGGAAGAGAAATCAAGAAGGTGAATGAGAAGGTTTATGTTGCTCAAGTAGGATGTAAACAATGTAAAGGGCCCCACTACACCAAATATTTCCCACTCAAAGAAGAAGGTAAAACCCTCGAAGAAGCTTACTACACTTAATTTGGTGGACCTTTCCAAGGAGCGGGATATAGAGCAGCAGCTCCAGGATTCTACCAGAGGAACAATGCAAACCCTTCGTATCAAGAACGAAGGCAATCTATGGAAGAAACCCTAAGCAAGTTTATGAGTAAATCAACGAAGAGACATTAAGAAAACTCCAACATGATTAAAGAAATCCGAGCTTCGACGGATGCTGTCGTACGAAACCAATGGGCTTCTATTAAAACTCTAGAGATTCAAATTAGGCAAATAAGCAAGGTAATACAAGAAAAAGGATTTGGAAGCCTACCTAGCTCTATTGAAGCCAACCCAAGAGATCATGTCAAGTCAATTTCGACCACTGCTGAAGCTGATTCAAACTCGATACGCCGTATTGGATCACCCCAATACGTTGTATCCACTCAACAGAACAGAAGATTCATGTTCAAGTCAAGACAAACGATAATCCCATTTCTAATTCGTTTGAATGATTACTACTGTGAGGAAAAGAAGGGATCGTATGGACCGTAATTCTTGAAAGCTTACTCATATGAAGCTTCACATATCGATAAATCCATACCTCGAAAAGAGAAAGACCTAGAGAGTTTCACTTTACCTTGTTATATTAATAATGTTTGCTTTGATAATGCCCTTGCTGACTTAGGAGCTAGCATAAGTGTTATGCCTCTCTCGACCTACCTTAACTTAGGTTTAGGCGAATTAGCTCACACTAAGTTGACAGTAGAATTAGCATATAGGACCGTGAAATATCCAAAAGGAATTGCTGAAAACATGCTAGTAGGTATTGGTAAAAAAAATTTCCCCATAGACTTTATAATTCTTGATATGCCCGAGGATGTCAAAGTGCCCTTGATCCTCGGAAGACCATTTTTGTCTACCGTCTATGCTAATATTGATGTATTCAAAAGAAAGATTGCTTTGAGGGTTAGGGATGAGAAAATTATTTTCAAAAGTGTTAAACCTGCTAGTACTTTGATTAAGAGGGTCTGCATGATAAGCTTAAAAGAAAGAATGGAACTTGATTTAGAAGTTAGGCTAATAGGAGAGACTTTGGTGTTAAATAGATCCTTAGACCCTTTATATAGAGATTACATAGAACTAAACGATCTTAATGTACCATTAGAGCTTAGGAGAGATCAAGATGACGATTTGATGCCCACCATTGAGGAAGGTGATGTAATTGAGGAATTTAGAGCTAGGAATGATGCTAGAATGATTAGAAATTTTTTTGGATATCCTAGTGACTATGACCACGATAAGAAGATCCGTATAAGCTGCCCCTATAATCTGAAGTTTTCATGCATGATAGGTTTTAAATTTTTACACACTAATTTTTTCCCTATCTTGTACGTAAATGTGATGTCCAAAAAGTTTCATAATTCTATAATGAAGGACAAATTGGAATACAAGGGAAATAATGTAGTTGGAGCCTTAAAGAACATACCTATCTTTGTTGGAACTTTTTATGTCTTAACAGATTTTGCAGTTTTAGAAGATATGCATGCTTATCGTGATGAAGGAATGGGCGATGTTATTTTTGGCGAACCATTTTTGAGAGAAGTTGGGATTAATGCAAGACGGTTTGAAGGAATGATTACCATTTACAAAGGTAATTAAGAAGTTACTTACCAAATGGTACGGTCACATCCGAGGTTTAAATGCCACACTAATGAACAATGCAACAAGATCCCGCCATTACTAAAGGTGAGTAAAAAGGATAAGATGAATGGGATCTCGCATCCGTACCAAAAGTTCAAGAGTTTCTACAAAGGGGTCTTGAACTTAGGACCCAAATATGTTCAAAATGCAAAGATGGAAGAATGGCTCACGCGTGGGCACATAAGCGTGCATGAGACGGAACGAAGAAAGGAAAAATCTAACTTAAAGACTAGCTGAAAGAAAAGTGCTTCCCGGGAGACAACCCAGATTGTTATTTATTTTTATCGAGTCTGTCTTCCCAGTTGCTTAATATGGCGTATCCATTACCATTGGATACGGCGTATTGAACCCAACTGGACATTATCCAGTCCTTTACTTTTCTGCATTTAAACATTATCGTCAGTTGTCTCAATACGGCGTATTCATACCATGATACGGCGTATTGGACTTCTGATTCGTATTAAACTTTATACAGGTTTCTCAATATGGCGTATTCCAGTTTATGGATACGGCGTATTGGTCTCATGTACAGTTTATTTAGCTTATTTAATTAATCGTAGATACCCGAGATAGGATTTTGCAATATTTTCCCTATATTTTGCATAGGACCTCGCTGCAAAGAAATCGACGATGTTGGTGAAGTATCTACAATGTGGAAATCTAGAAGTGTTAGAGTCTTGAAATCTCAAGACGGTTGTTCAACACACATCCTTGCTCATAAGCTCAACTTGGAGAATCTACCAAGCAAAATATCAGGGGAGTTTCTCATTCTAATTATTTTAATTCCCGTTTTTAATGTTTTATCTATACAACAAGGACGTTGTATAATTCAAGTGGGGGGATGGAAATTAGAATGTATACTTGTCCTATTTTCACTAAAATGCTTAAATTATGCTTAAATTAAAAAAAAATCAAGCATACTTTTGTGAAATTATTTGTTACATAACCTGCACACAATAACTCTTATTATATCTTATGAGGATTTAACCTTATCCGTTTCCAAGTGTTTACCCAAATTTCACAAAATATGAGTGTGCCGGTGATGTTGTAGACTTTAGAACTTGGCTTGGTATATCTGTTCGAGATCACAGTGATGAGTACTATGGATTTAGATGGAGTAACTTGTTTAAATTGGTAAAATTTTAGGATTACACCAAAAAAGCCTATTCATGTTGTTTATTAACTAACTACACTGGTTACTTAACCCCTGTATAAACCATTTGTTTACTCTCATTATAAGGGTAAGATACCCCTAGAAAAACCCGTAGAGCCAATCCTTTAGGAATAACACCAACTATTTGTTTTATTACACCTTTACGCCTTAGCATATCCTGTTAGATTAAGTCCATTTACGCTTTTCAAAAAAAAGATTAAGTCCTTTTGCAGTTGCTAGTTTTTTAAAGTGTAAAGTATGTATTTCCCAAGTCTTGTGTCATTTCCTATATTTGGTACGGTTGGAAAGAAATTTGCACAATGCAAATAGGAATGTATAAAGTAGTCAAAACTCATGTATTTTTACTACCATCATAATTATTGGTACGTCCGAAGAATGAATAATTATTATCCAAGAAATTATCCAGAATTATTATGATCGTGAAGATGGTGAAATTACATCGAGATTTGTAGTTATCATTATGAAAAAAACGAAAAAATTAGAAAAATCACAACAAAAAAGAGGAGGAAAGTTTGAAAATAATCTTTTTGCAAAAGCATTACTGAAGGGATTATTTGAGGAAACGATGTAAAGTTTTGTATAAAGTGGTAGATATCGCCACTTGTCTTGTAAAAGTATGTAAAGTATGGGATGATTAGAAAGTTGACCGTTACGGGAACGCCAACTCAGGTTGTTGTTTTTTATCTATGATCAAGACGTGTGTAAATAGTTATGTCTTTTACATAGTAACGGTCGGGAAAAAGTGTCTAGCAACTTGTATCTTGGACCTAGTCTATTTGTTTCGTAATTTTTTACTTAACAACAATTTAATTCCTTTTCCTAATCATTAACCATGGGTTTTACGCAAATGAGGATGTGATCGAACATGCATATCTATTCCATCGTTACGGCCATGTATGCATGATTCAGCTGCCTTGTTGGTTTATTACTATTGGTGAAAGTTAGAAGATCCCTACCCAATATCATTCTTCATCCCAACCCTTGGTTAAACTGGAATGAGGATGTGATCGAACACACATGTCTATTCCGTCATTACGGCCATGTATGTATGCTTCAGCTGCCTTGTTGGTGTGGTACTTTTGGTGAAAGATTGTAGAATGATCAACCCTAAGCCTTATAATAAAAACCCATTTTACCTTTATAAACTTGTTACTCCTTAGCTCTAGTAGAGATGTGTACCCTTGCCAAGCCTATGATAGAATACTCGTCACGACTGAGCAATTGAGCGAATTAGTTACATGTTACCACATAGATTATATGACAACTGTGCTTTGAGCAGGTTAGTCAACTGTTAGCATTGACTTGAGTTTCATTGTGTGATATGATAATTATGTGTTTATGTGATTCTATGAGAGTTTGGTTACCAATCAATAGAGCGTGATCGTCTCCTTGTGATTGAAGTTACGGTTATTATGGGCATTTTTCATTTTGTTCATATTTTGTGACAATAAAAAAATGATGGTATAATTTTATGTGTGTATGTAATTATGTGTACGTATTATGTATTTACGT
This sequence comes from Tanacetum coccineum, assembly GCA_026074375.1. Lineage (NCBI taxonomy): Eukaryota > Viridiplantae > Streptophyta > Magnoliopsida > Asterales > Asteraceae > Tanacetum > Tanacetum coccineum. Next base: position 4,221 of record BQNB010007294.1, on the reverse strand, counting down.
ATTTAAATCATCGGAGTTCGTGAGAGTAGAAGATTGAGATTAGTAAATTTAGTTACATGGATTTTAGTAGTAATAAGTTAGAAAATAAAATATATGTTTAGAAATGAAATTTATTTATAGTAATTTAATTTAGTTTTAATTTAAAAGGTTTAAAATGGAGAATAAAGGGGTTTTTATAAAAATGTCAAAATTAAGGGTTGAATGTGTAATTAATAATAATTAAATAAAAAAATATAAATAAAATATATATATGAATAAATTTCGAAATTTATAAAAAAATAAAAAATATATATTTTAAAGGGGTGTTATTTGGCCGGTTATAAGAAAAAAGGAAAAAAAAGAAGAAAAAAAACTAATTTGACTGCAACAAAGATTCTAAGGCTTATAAATACAAAATTTAGGAAAAACCCTAAAACACTTTTCTCCCCCTTTTGTTTTGATCGGTCGAACCCAAGAAAGAAAAAAAAGTTTTTTTTTATCAAGATCAATTTGGTGATTTAGGGTTTCAAGAATCAAGAATTAAGGTGTGCTTTTAAACCCTTGGTGTTTAGTTTTCTTTAAAACATGTAACAATTATTATGGTGGATCATTAGGGTTTATATAAGATCTGTAAAATTAGGGTTTTGATCTTTAAAAATCGCTTTTGAGATGATTAGTGGTGTTAAGCATGTGTAATTAGGGTTTTAGGGTTTGTAAATTCAGAATTTAAAAGCTGGCAGTTTTGAAAGGTCATCTTGTACAAATCATAACTTGGTCATAAAAATAGCAATCATTAATTTTTTAAGCCTAAAATTAAATTCAGAGAGTCTAGTTTCCAAAAGGTCTGGCCTCGAAAGGTTTTGAGGTCGGGGGTTAGTCAAATAATTTTTGCAAGAAAAGTTGTTAAAACAGTAAATTCGGGTCTGATTTGGGTCTGATTTTGGGGAGTAAAACCCCTACTTAAAAGGCAAATTTGGGTTACCCAAAAATCATGAGTCATATTTTAGGTGTCTATTAACGTCAATTCGAAGGGCTAATACAAAAGCATTTTCTAAGTATTTTTAAGGACGTCAAACGTTTTGGTGTGCGTTCAGATTCGAATCTGAGCACTTTGTAATGATGAATTTTTATAAAATAGTTTCACTTACTATTTTTTTTAAATCACAGTACCTCGCAACTCATTAAGGAGCTAGGAAATATAAGGAGAACCATCAATTAGGTGTTTTGGTATTTTATTTGTGGTCATAAAGTGACTACAAAATTTGTCCAGAAATTATAAAAGTGAAAGTTAATAAATAAAGTCATATAGGATATGAAAATGATTTGGGAGATGTACTTAAAGGATTATAAACTTAGTGTAAGGTTTAGAAGTCCATCATGTGATTGTTGCATTAGCTTGGGCATTTAGCCTAACCGAGTGTAACATATGTTTTTGAATGTTTAGATTACGTGCAAGATCTTGTCAAGTAATTTGAGCATCAGGTGAGTTTTATAGTCCCATTTTATTATATTTTCTTGGGATGGAAATGATGCAAAATATGTTTCGAAATATTTTGATTATGTGATTATATGGTTCAAGTTACACATGGACTTTTATGTAGCTATTATATGTTATGTGTTGCATGTTGTATGATGTTGCATTGTTCTTCGCCTACTTTGTGGGCAAGAGGTTTCACCTACTTTGTGTGGGTATGAACCGGTGCGGATTCGATACCAAGAGTCTGGGTTTGGGGATAGCATTCATCTCTATGACTATTTTTGTAATTTGGATCGGGGGACACGTTCTGTCCCAACTGTGATTGCTTGTTTGGGATGATTGCATGTTAGCATGTATAATAGTCAGCTTATTTGTCCTGTCATGTTTTGTTTTTTTTATATAATCATAGTAATTGATTTAAATCTTGTATTGGTGTCGTAAAACCTATGACTCTCACCAACCGTTGTGTTGACGTTTTTAAGCATCATTTTTAGGTGAGCGTTAGGAAGGTGTTGAAGTTAATAAAAGTGGCTAGAGAGACCATTAGGCTGGCATTGGAAGTTCTTATTTGATTTTGTTTCGTGTTTGTTTGCATGAATTCTTGAATATTATTAGGTTTAATAGGGTTATGATACATTGTCTTTGTATTGATGAGACATCTTTTTCATTAATACAAGATGCCGTTCTTTTGTTTTCGAAATTGTCATGACACATGGTGTCTTTTATATTTAGTTATGCATGTAGTGATTCTCTATTGTTGACACAATTATGTTGTGATGATATCCATGAAGTTATGCCTCGTGTTTTCGCCTTGGCGGGGTGTGACATATTGGTATCAGAGCCAGGTTATAGAGAAGTAGGTGGTTGAGTCTAGACTATAACCTAGGAGTCCTTCATATAGATGCATTTTAGGGCCTAAGTGTTTAGTATTATAACTGTTATACTTTCCCCTAATTATATAGCTTTTATTTAGCTATTTTGTCTATTATTATCTAATATGGTATATAATAATTCCTTACTATTTATAGCTATATCTCCCTTATCCGTAAGAAGTTTTGTGGGGAACCATTTTCCCAATTAGACTTAAGCGCTATGGAGATCTAAAAGAGGAGCCAATTGATAAGGAACCTCTTATGAAACTAAAGGGGATAGGGTAGTTGATCGCTTGTCGAATGCTCGTAGAAGGAATGGACCCGCGGAGTCGGGTGACTCTTGCGAAGGCAAAGTCAAACCCAAGCGAGGCTCAACATAAGTTTATTCCGTTTTTTACCTCGTCACGATGCTATTGATTATTTCTTTCAAATATTTTGTATTTTGGAGGTGTTGCGAGACTTTCGTTTCTTTATGTCTTTTCGATTTTATCTTTGTATAAGTAAGTATTTCTTTGAAGGAGCATCCTTTCTGTGTTATATTGGAGTGGTTTAAGATGTGCAATGTGGTATATGTGCTTATATGTGCGTTATCATTGAGAGGTGTAGTCTTGGAAGTAAGTATACGCGTGAAAGGATACAATTATAATTATGGTGGCCAACATAATTATAAAGGCATCACACACGTAGACTTGTGACCATGATTGCATTGATCGGTGTTTGCTTGTTAGTTAGTAATATAAGATGTTATATTATGTGCGGTTGTATTATGAATAGTTATGAAGTTAGTAAGTTTTACTTCTATCTATCGCTTGCGGATACCTCGAATACCCGTCAATGCTATTATTACGATTATTGAGTTTGTTCGTCTGCTCGATTATTCGCTCGGATATATAACCCTCATTTTAGCATCCCTTGTTTGTATCATGACGGTATGGATGATCTAACTTTTTTATTCGGCGTCTTGATGAATATATTGGTTGTTCGGATCTGCTTCTTTGGATATTGGTACGTTCGATTAGTTCTTTCGTTGTATTAATTACTCGTATGAGTAGCAAAATTTTCTTTTAAGCGCTAATTGTTCCCAAAATATTAGTGCGGATCATTACTCCGTTCTTTATATATCCTTTGGTTTTCGTAACATGTTATGGTATGTTAGTACCGATGCTTTTTGATGGTTGTTCTTTCGATCGTGAGTACGGATTAGCCTTTATGTTCTTCTTTTGTTTCGTAATGTCTTCGTATAGATTTTTCTTGTGCATGTTCGTTTCACTGTTATTCTGACTATATGGTTCTTTATACTCCCTTTCGCTTTCAAACAATAAGATTGTGTTAGAGTCTTTACGGTATTTTACAACCCCTTTTGGTATTACGATGCCCTTGGGTTGAGTAATATATTTTATATTGATGTCAAGTTATGGAAATCCTTTTGAAGTATATCTTGATGGTGTTTAGGGAAAATTACTCTTGAAATGATTTTATGAATACGTTGTGATAAGCGCTTTTATATGACTGTCACTTTATAAAAACTGCGTTTACAATGATTTTTATGAAAACAATGTGATATTGGTTGAGTGTCAAAACCATGTTTAAGGTAATCTTTACAAGTTGTTTTTGATAAATTTTATTTTATGATAAGTATGTTTAAAATGATTTGTATTGGTAAAATGCGATATATTTTTTTTATAAATATCTCTTTATTTTTTTTTATAAAAACCATGTTTTAAAACGAATTTAAAAAAAAGATTATATTTTAAGATGATTTTTTAAAAAAAACTGTCTTTATTGTTTCAAAATGAATTTTTATAAAAACAGTATGTAGTTGGTTCTGTCGAGTTAAGTCGATTATTGGTATAAGAATTCTAACTTTCGTATTTATCAATTGATATGTATCAT
>BQNB010007293.1:63493-94057 GCA_026074375.1 Tanacetum coccineum | reverse complement strand
GGTTCGGTGCAGTATCAGCATACCAGAAGGCAAAAAATGAGAGAGGGTGCGGGTCTGTCATGTTACATGCAGCTGAGAAGGCTCGAGATAAATGTAGTTTCTAAATTGAACAATTACATCTTAGTCAAAAGGTTAGTCTTGACGTACTTTGCAACTTTGATATGCTTTTGCAGATTTGTCATGAGTTGTGCTCCTGACTGTTAAATCAGTTCAGCTTGAGGGTGAACATGAAATAGGATACGTCTGATGTCGCATTGGATAAATTTTATAGTAAAATTGAGAGTCATCCATCTGAATTGCAACAACAAACAAAAGAGAGTAATGCAATGCAGAGGCTTTCTGAAATTCGCAACGATCAGGTTTTAGTGTATGCATATACATTCTGTTACCATGGCACCAAACTTCTAATTTGAATGTAAAAGCTTGGAATTGGTTTTCATTTGATGTTTAGAATATTGAAACACTTAGAATATTCATCATATATGTTTTTTAATATACTATACCATTTTTATCTTCATCATGATCTTTATCTTTTGCTTTTTTTTCTTTCAGTTGATGGGTTTTATGATTTTCAATTTGATATACACAAAAAGTTGATGGGTACTTTAGAAACTCTATATTTTAGACTAAAAACATAAACCACCCAACAACTAAATACATGGGTCAGAAAACGACTACTATAGAAGCTGAACACTTTTTGATATTAAGTTAGCCCTCGCCGCAACGCGCGAGCAGTATGCCACCTCGTTATCACCAAATCTGAACTTAAACTTTGTATTATCACCAGAAACATTTTATACCGTATTAAGATATTTATGTTCTTATAAGCTTTAAGAAATTAGAAAATAATGGTTTGACTTTTGTGAAATTCAATATCATGTTAGTCGAGTCCACATGTGTTCACATTTGAATTCGTGAATTGTCTTTGAGGGCTCTGAAAGCCACGTTCCCAAGTTTTACACTTTGTAAGTTAGTATACTTTAATTGGCCAATCGTATTTTTCCCATATTTCTTTACTTATACCTCTGTTCAGGTTTCAATGATATTTCAATAATATTTTATTGGCTAGTGATTTGCATATTTAAAATTTTGATTGGGGGACTAATAGTATAAGCAATTAAAACACGTTATACAAGCATGTAATACACATAAAAAAATGTCCCAATAAGAAAATTGAATGTGCAAATCAATTTCCTATTTAATTGGGGGTGTATTATATGGAAAGTTAATGTTTTGCAACAATAGTAGTAACTATTTTGGGTTAGTCCCATGGGAAAAAACAATGAGGTGAGTTATTTTGCATACTAGTTTCTCTTTATATACTAAGAGACTAATCTAGACCATCCATTTCATTAGATTAAAAAGACAATATTTAAGATTAAAAAAACATAGAGGACCAAAAATGTAAATTTACTAAAACTCATACCCTCATTATTTGTAAAGTTGGCAAATCTTGCCCTAATTGCAAAAAAGGTAAAAAAAAAATGAAAAAAAAAACCAAATTCGATCTAGTAGGTAAACGAGTCGAGATAAAGTTTCCAAGCAAAAACGTTTACTAATCGAATTCTTTTAATCTATCGAAGTAGAGAACATCCATTTTAGGGAGAAAAGACTCATCTTAACATAGATTCGAACATCCTTGACTTGAAAAACACCATCGCCAAACAGTCCCAAAAACCATCCTGTCATCCATATTAGATAAAATAACCGTATCAAGTAATAACGAAAGCTGATCAAGTTGTTGTGACTCTACACCTCCTCGGACATGACGACGAAAAGAAGAGGAGATAGACGTATTCATCTTATCAGCAACCGATATGTCTTTATTCTCTCAAAGCAAACAAACGTAGAAAAGAAAGCTTGAGAAGAATTATCTGCCAATCAAAGATCTTCCAAAAGCTTGTACCTGTACCTTTTCCCACACGAATCTTACAATGAAAAATGAGATCAACACCTTTGACTTTAAGGGAGTTAACTTCTGTTATAATGGAGCTCCATGTCGAATTGAAAGCAACAGAAAGAACATGACCATTCAAGCCATGTAAAGCTGATATAATTCGGGATCATAAGGAGTTATCATGAGAAAGGTAGCGCCATACCCACTTGAAAAGAAGAGCCCGATTGAGAGCGAAGAAACTAGAAACTCCCAACGCCTCCGAATTTCTTATAAGCAAGCACCATAAGACATTTTGACCCAAGCAACTTTCTATCCACCCTCTTGACACCATTAAAAAATTCCTACGCAGACTCTGCATATACTTAAGAACAGATTTTTGGAACCTTGAAAATCGACATGTTGTAGATAAGAGTGAGCCAATAACGATTTTAATAAGGGTAAGACGACCCCCGATAGATAAGGTATTAAGTTTCCACCTAACACCTTCTTCTTCATCATATTAAGCGTCTCGTTCCCAAGCCTTTTTAGAAGACATGTTAAACTCCTACTAAATTACCCGAATGTAATTTACAAGGAGCTTTCATTATCAAACAACCAATAGACTTAGCAGCTCATCCACAAACAGAGTTATCGAGGGATAACCGACACCAAGAAGATGACTCTTCTGAATATTTATTGACATACCAGAAAGTAAGGAGAAGCATCGAAGAATATTCATGATACCCTTTAAGTTAGAATGAGACCACTCACCAATAAATACCGCGTCGTCGGCGTAGAATAAATGAGACAACGTAGTATAAGTTCCAATCTTGTATCCATTGAAAATTCCCGCATCAAACTGCCCGGGAAAATGATAAGGAAGAGACCTCCATAATAGTATAAACAAAAAGGGAGCTAAGGGTCCCCTGTTTCAAGCTCGGTATAAATGAATTCCCATAGTCGGACCTCACCGATAACTAAAATAAACTGCCTTCCCAGAAGACAGACTTCCACGAATCCATGAACGCCATTTTTTGGACAGAATCCAAAAAATGATAACATCATCAAGATAATCCCACTAACAGAATCATAAGCCTTGGCGAAATCGACTTTAAAAATCATGGCTTGTTGCTTTTTAAGTTTGCACCGAGCTAAGATTTCATTGATAATAAAAGGACCATCGAGAATCTGTCTATTAGGAAGGAATGCAGTCTGAACATCTGAGATGAGATCCGAAATAACCAAGGAAGCCGAGAAGCTTAGGATATTAGTTCCGACTTTAGTAAGGGGGGGGAGGCTTCCAATTAAACTGATTGGGACGGTATCACTAACAACTTTCGGATCAAGAACTTTATGGGATGAGGCCACAAACGAAGAGTTGCATTCCAATAGCAAAACCCCAGAAATCAAAAAACCATTTCACAGCTACAAAAGCAGCCCAACAACGGTCCATTACTTACGAAAAAATTTCGAAAGTAAAACCCCGGCCCATGGATTTAATCAACTCCACAACCCCACACGGCTGTTCTAATATCTTCATTTGAAGATCGGAGATTCCAATTCTAAGATCGATCATTATAGAGACATTAAGGAAAGTAAAGATTAAGACTACCTCTCTAGAACCACGGGGTCTTGGAATTTGTCCGTAAAGTCCTCTAAACTCTGTTTAACAGATCAGGTCGACTATCCAATCACCTCTACATAATACCTTTATAACTGAAAGATTCCGTTTTTTGTTAAAGATAGATGAAAGTATTTGGAGCTCTCGTCCCCTACGATTGCCCATGAATTTTGCCTTTGCTTGATATCACGTTGTTAGAAGATAGAACATCGTGTAATTGTTTTCAATACTTTCTAAACGAGACAAAAAGAATGTCTACGTTGACTCCTCCTTGATCCAACACTTTATCAATGTCACAACAATATATAATTTTAAGATCTTTAAGAAAAGACCTACCTTATGCCTTTTGAAATCAAATCCATGTCGACTCACCTTCTTCACATTTGAAGCTTTTTTTTAAACCGAATCATACCATGTGGAAGCACAAGAGTAATAAGAATTCCAAGATTTGGAGACCAAGTCATCGAATCCAGGCCTTCTCAAGCCAAGATGATAAAAATGCAATAAAAGTAGGGGCCAAATCAGAAAAGACTTCCTTAAGTAAAATAGGCATGTGGTCTGAGAGGTGATGATCCAGACAGATAGCCGAAATGAGAGAAAAAGCTGAAAGTAAACCATTAGACATAAGAAACCTATCTAATTTACTCATCTTGGTAGCGCGAAGATGAGACCCATGTAAAAGAGAATCCACCCGCTGGATATCGTTTAAACCCGAATTAGAAATAAAGGAATTAAACGCGTTAGCTCCATGACTGTTAAAAACCGATCCCCACCGTTCCTCAATACATCTAACTTCGTTGAAGTCCCCCATAATTAAACTTTCTCCATTCCAACTAGTGATAAGAGATTCGAGATAACTCCACAACATACGTTTAGATGAAACAAATTGGGGGGCATAGACCGAAATAATTAATAACTATCTGATTGTTCGTATCCCACGTCCCAACAAATCTTAAAATTATCAGATATAGTAATAAAATAGAAAAAAAAAAAAAACAAAAAATTGACCTTCTTTAAGAAATTAGTATCCTCAGCGCAAAGAATACACCTAATTCCTCTAGCCTCACTAATAATGTGGTCGGAAAAAATAGTTTCCCATAGAAATTAACCTCAGATACCCAAACACTCTCCATCTTAGTTTCTTGAATAGACAAAAAACTTACTTTATGTTTTAAAATCAACGTCCTTGATCCAATCTTCATAGACCGTTAGATCCTAGGCCTTGGATATTTAAAGAAAGACAATTCATCGGAAAACTAATTGTTCTCCTTGAGTTCCAATAATCTTCTCCATGTCTTTAGTACAACCTTCTATAAAAGCCCATTATTGACCCACAATAATCAGTCTCTTCTAAATCTCCATATGGAACCGCCTTCTAGATCCAACCCCATTACTAAAACTTTCAGAAGAGACTCTGTCCACGGAGTTTTCCGCCTCTTCGAATACTCTCGAATTACTCCTTGCCGACCTACTAGGAGGTCGAACAGATTCTGCTTCAGGAATATCTTGATTATTACATGCTGGAATATCATTGGCAGGTGTGATGCTGGTTGACGTATCCGTTTAACTTCTTTAGTGCATTTGTCAAGAAGCTCGTATATATTGAAAGATCTAGACGATACCTCCTTACATTAGACTCACCATGTTGATTGCTCGAAACCCTGAACTCACCGTACGCCAAATTATGTGTCCCGAAACCACTTCAACTAGCATTCCTCCACCTCGTCGTTTTTCAGGTTATTTTGCCTGTTTCATTGATCTTAGCGGACTCGTCGTCCGAGAACAATTCTTTCTCAGGAACATCTTTGAAGGATGGGGACCAAACAAAAAGTTCCTTGGCACGAGCCCAAAAAACCTTCCCTTTTACAACTAAGACTTAAACTTTCTAAGATGTTTCTTCGATTTGGTTGGTCTGACTACAAATACGATTTCCCTTGCAAAGAGGTCATCATACCCATCTTCTAATTCAACCAATTCTCCCCATTTTAGAACTGATCTTTTGAAAATTTGAACGAGTCCAGGCATTTAAAGGAACTCCTTCAATGTCGACCCAAACTATCCGTTCTTTAGCTGCGAAATCTGATTGCGCATTACAAAGACGGCAAAACCACGAAGCAACCCCAACATTTAGACTTAGATGATTTCAATTCAATCATTACCCACAATCCTCCTAGGTAAACAACGCGAGTGTTATAAAAACCCTCGTTAGACAAAAGTACCTGTAAGTTATTAATTGAAGAAATTGGAGAACTCGCCCCAAACGCATTCGTGAGATCCCTGTTCACCAGGCAAGAGTCGTCTAAAACCAAAGACGGTTTCAAAATAGACGAATAAGACTCTTTTGGTCCACCTTGATTCTGGACAATAGACTGCTTAAAACCCGTTACATTACCAGAAGGCACCGGTTTCTCATTCTGAAAGGTAGAAGCTTTAGGCCTTTCAAACCGAGCAAGGTTAGCAGATAAGTGAAAACGACCAATCCAAATAGTTTTGAGATTCTCAATTAGACGATCAATGATCGAGAACTTAAGTGAACCTACAAAAGCGAAACGCTCCCTGCCTTAGATCTCTTATTAGGAATGAACACATCGACGCACGGTACCGTTAACCGTTACAAACCTTCCAAATTCCCTACTAGAACAATCATCAGAGTAAAATTAGAGATGAACACCTACTTCGAGATCTGGAGTTTGGCGATTTGGATGAAGGGATTCTGAAACGAAACCCAGTCTAAAAGCGATATAAAAATAAGAAAACAGAAATAAAAAATAAATAAAAAGAGACAATCGAATCTAAACCCAAAGGTCCCAGGATGAGAAAGACCTAACACACTCGCTATGAAATCAACTATTAAATGACTGTCCCAATTTAGGTTATACGATTTCAAACACCAAGGATTAAGGGGATTAGATCGGAAGATTGGGAAAAGGGTTTGATCGCCGCCATTGAAAAGGGAATTTTTGAATTAGGGATTTTTGATCGCCGCCATTGAGTTTTGAATTAGGGATTTTCGTAAACAATACTTTTATCAATTAATTAATCCAAATCACAATTAAATCTAGGGGCAAGGATATATCAAGTCTGACGAGTGGGAGAACAAAGGGATTTAACCGCTTAGTATTGTTATAATTAACATCAGTATATTCTTACTACTCCTCTCCAGGGGACTTGCGAGATATTTTTGCTTTGTTAATTTTGATCTACGAGAACACTCCCATATTTCTTTACTTACAGTGGCTTATACCTCTGTTCGGGTTTCAATGATATTTTATTGGCTAGTGATTTGCATACTTAAAATTTTGATTGGGAGACTCACAGTATAAGTAGTTAAAACATGTTATACAAGCATGTAATACACATAAAAGAATGTCCCAATAAAGAAATTGAATGTGCAAATCAATTTCCTATTTAATTGGGGGTGTTTATATGGAAAGTTAATGTTTTGCAACAATAGTAGTAACTATTTTGGGTTAGTCCCAGGGGAAAAAACAATGAGGTGAGTTATTTTGCATACTAGTTTCTCTTTACATACAAAGGGACAATTTTAGAGCGTTTTCGCGCGTTTTCATCCGTTTTTTGATGTTCTCGCACGGTTTCTTACGTTTTCGAACGTTTTCGTCCATTTTCGCACATTTTCATACGTTTTCGCACGTTTTCGTATGCCTTCACAATTTTTCTTCCGTTTTCGTCTGCTTTCACACGTTTTCTTACGTTTTCGCACGCTTTCGCCTGCATTTTTATGGTTTTTACGTTTTCGCACACTTTTGTCCCATTTTGTACATTTTTTTGACTTTTTACGTTTTTTTACCTTTTTACGTATTTTTACGTTTTTTTTACGGTTTTATACGTTTTTGTACGTTTTCGTCCGCTTTCGCCCGTTTTCGCGCGTTTTCGTCTGTTTTCGCACGTTTTAAGATGTTCCCGCACGGTTTCTTACGTTTTCGTCCGTTTTCGCACAATTTCATACGTTTTCGCACGTTTTCGTCTGTCTTCACACTTTTTCTTCTGTTTTCGTCCGCTTTCGCACATTTTCTTACGCTTTCATACGTTTCTGCACGCTTTCGCCCGCATTCCCGCGTTTTCGTCGGCTTTCGCCCGTTTACGCCTGCTTTCTCGCGTTTACGCCGGCTTTCATCTCTATATTTTGAGGAGTCATTTATGGGTGATTGTTCCTCATTTATGGGTGATTAATACTAACTATATTTAGAGGTCATGGCATTACTATTTAATCACCCATAAATGAGGAACAATCTCCAATAAATGACTCCTCAAAATATAGAGATGATTGATACAATTGATTGATACTATTAAAGATAAGAAATCAAATATAAAGAAAGAATATATATGAAATCTTTTATTCCCCCTCAAGATGGAGCATGCAAATCTGTAATGCAAATCTTGCCAAGAAGAAATTGATGCTGATGTGCTGGAAGTCCTTTTGTTAGCAAGTCTACTATTTGCATTTTACTGCTAATTTTCATCGGTATGATTTCATTTGATACAACTCTTCCAAGTACAAAGTAACAGTCCATCTCGACGTGCTTTGTTCTCTCGTGGAAGACAGGATTGTTAGCTATGTACCGAGTTGCTTGGTTATCATAAAATAAGGGGGTGGCCAATAGATTATGAACATGTAACTCACTGAGCAACCATCGAACCCAAATAATTTCACTAACGGTGAAGGCCATTGCCTTGTACTCGGCTTCAGCTGAAGAACGTGAGATGACAGATTATTTCTTGGTTCTCCAAGAAATAGGAGTCCCACCTAGCAAGAGAAGATAACCGGTACGTGACCGCCTTGTGTAGGGACATACTAACCAGTCAGAGTCGCAATAAGCGGTTAAGATGAAATCTCTTGCTCGAGAAAGGAGGATACCTTGGCCTGGAGTGGCCTTCAAGTACCCAAGAACATGATTCACTGCCTCTAAATGATTGTTTCGTGGGTCGGCTACAAACTAACTTAAAATATTGACAGTATATGTAATATATGTCCGAGTGGCTTGAAGGTAAAGAAGTCGACCGATGAGTCAGCGATACTTACTTGCATCCACTCGTGATTCACTTTCTCCTTTGTCTAATTTCAAGCCTTCTTCAATGGGAAAAGCACTCGGTTTACACCCCAACTTCCCACTATCTTCTAGAATGTCCAACGTATATTTTTGTTGGCTTAAAACTAGACCATCTCTTGTTTTTGCTACCTCTATTCTAAGGAAATACTTTAATGGACTGAGATCTTTAATGCTAAATTCATCATCAAGCTGTTTCTTGGTTTCTTGAATTTTGATGAGATTGTTTTCGGTAATGATGACGTCATCCACGTAAATTAGAACGACCACCATTGTGCTACCTGCCTCATAAATGAATAGTGAGTGGTCCGCCTTAGATTGTCTAAAATTTAGACTTCGGAGAAAAGTAGTGAATTTGTGATACCAATTGCGTGAAGCTTGCTTCAACCCGTACAAAGACTTTCTCAGCCGACAAACACGAGTTTCATTATCATTAGAAAAACCTTGAGGGATTTTCATGTAAACTTCCTCATCTAGGTCTCCATGCAGGAAGGCGTTGTTCACGTCAAGTTGATGAATAATCCAGTCCCTTTTAACTGCGATTGCTAATAAAGTGCGAACGGTTACCAGCTTAGCAACCGGTGCAAAAGTGTCATGATAATCCACCCCTTCCATTTGATTGAATCCTTTTGCAACTAGACGAGCCTTGTACTTTTCAACTTCTCCATTTGGCTTGAATTTGATCTTGTAGACCCATTTTGAATCTATAGCTCGTTTTCCTTCCGGTAAATATTCCAAAGTCCAAGTACCATTTTTCTCTAAAGCCTTGACCTCCTTTTGCATGGCTTCACGCCATCGAGCATCTTGTGCAGCTTGTTTGAAATACTTGGGTTCATGGCTATTACGGCTCGCTTATAAAAAGAAAAAGTTAATTAAAATGTGTATAAGTATTTAATGAGGGGGGGGGGAGAGACGAGGATGGATGAGCTATTGAAGACATGATATGGTAAGACGTTATGTGTTGTGTGCAAGAGGTCGTGGTTCGCGAGATTGCAGACACCCTTTTGTATTTTCTGTTTTTGTCAAAACAAAAAAGCTAAAATGAGAGAACATGAGTGTAAGCAAATTTATGAGACAAAACCATATAGGCTGAAACTTATTCTAAAGCTCACAAAAAGCTCTTAAAGCAGCTGATTACAGAAAGTTGGCTTTTGAGCCTTCTTTAGCTTATTGTCACTTAAAAGCTTGCACAAGGTTCAATATAAGCTCAAATCTAAAAACAAAAGATGTTTTAGAAAGCTAATGATGTGCTTAATCTAATTCTAACAAGCTACTTTGGCCACAACTACTCTACACTATCTGAAATTGATAATCAAAGTAGCAAACTCAGGAATAAGTACAAAGACCTCAAAATCAAATTAAGCTAGATTTCTTAAAAAGCTAAAACAGACTTTGAACTTTTGAAAACTAAGTGAACTACTTATAAACTAAAATCCTAATGCTTAAAAACTAAACTTATAAGCTAGAAATCTATATTTAGCAAGCTACTTACTACTACTACTGTTTTTGATCTTTTTGGCTTTTTTATGAACTTTTGACAGAAAATATAACCTAAAAAATGAGCTATAAATTGGAAAACAAGCTTTGATCTATGTTAAGCTATGACTAAACTATAAGTAAACTAAATTTAAAGGACTAAATCCTAATTATGCTAGCTTAATCTATAAAGAAAAGGACAGCAGTACTAACTGCTGTTAGTATGCTGATGCACTTGGCAAGTGCACAAAACCAAATTGCAGGTGACCTTTTTGGTCTAACCTGCAATGAACACTCTGAATGAGTGCATGCTAACACAAATTAAACAAGGTCCAAGCCAAGAAAGGCTTGGATCAAAATCTATAAGCTAACAAAAAGCAATTATCTCCCCTGGTGCAGGAAGGACAAGATTAAGCCTCAAATTGATTTAAAGTGCAAACTAAACCTCAAATTCTTTTCAAAACTTAATCAAATAAGAAAACTCAACTGACCAAAAGAAAATCACCTAGTCACTTTGACTATTGGTGGTCAAACAGGCTAGATCCAAACACTCCTTATTATGCTGACAGAATTTGATTAAGCAATGATTTTGAAAATTAGCTAACTAAACCTTGTTACCAGATATCATTAAGCTTATAACAAACCTAATAAACACAAATCAACAGTCACTTAAGCTAAAATCAAGATCTACCACTAATTACTAACTAATATTTTTGGTTTTTATGAAATTTTTAGACAGAAATTGAAATCTAAAGATCTACATTAACTAAGCTAAGACAGATTAAAATGATGATTAATAAGCACAATTAGATGATGAAAAGCACAAATAAGCAACAACTAAGCAATAAGAACAACTAATAAGCAAGTGAGCAAATATTAAGCTAGTAATCGTCTAGGGGCGATAGGGGTTTTCCTCCCGCGTGTGTAAAGGGAAGGGTGCCATTGCCTTCTGGGCTGGACCCAACCTGGTTGTGTGGGCCCGCTACGCCTTCTGGGCTAGGGGCCATGTAGCCACAAATTTCCGTTCTAAAAAAAAGACACATATAAGCAACTAGAAAGCAAATCTTAAGAAATTAATAAAAAAATAAGCAAATCTAACTAATAAGCAATTATTGAACTAAATATTAAAGAACATAAGAATCTAAATGAAAACTTACTTTA
Organism: Tanacetum coccineum; assembly: GCA_026074375.1. Taxonomy (NCBI): domain Eukaryota; kingdom Viridiplantae; phylum Streptophyta; class Magnoliopsida; order Asterales; family Asteraceae; genus Tanacetum; species Tanacetum coccineum. Next base: position 82,857 of record BQNB010007293.1, on the reverse strand, counting down.
GCTTCAGCTAAACAGAAGAACAAACTTAATAAACAGCTACAAGCTCTAGCTTATCCTTATTGGATAAGCTAGTAAAGTCCATAGAAGCTCTTCCCAATCTAGCTTCTCTTCCAAAGTCCATTATCAATTAGGCAAAGGTTTATTAAACTGATTTTATGATTAAGGTATGGTTAAGGTAAGATTAAGCTCAATTACTAGCTTATAGACTAGTAAGAGCTAAATAGAGCTTATAGGAGCTTATGAGCATTTAGCTTAACAATGAAAGAAAAGTGAGAGCTTAAAAGTGAAATTAAAAGAGATTATAACAAAGCAAACTGGATTTCATTTACTAAAAACTCTGAATACATTGCTTGAAAAGGAAATTACAAAATATTTAAAATTACATTAAGCTTAAAACTAGAATTTAAACCAAAAATTTAAAAGCTACTACTAACTAGATACTAAATGTGTGTGAAGTGTGAGTATTTATAGCCACTAAAGAAGCTACTAGGCTGCCTTGCATCACACGCTCCTTTCAATCATCACCATCCATTTCTTCAATCATTTGGTAGTGATTTTGAGCCGTTGGATCTATCCTTGGGATCACACGGATTGCCAGCGTGGCAATCCGTTGTGAGGCCTTGTGTTTGTTGTGTGAGAGTACTGAGTGCAAAATCCAGCTTCTCTTGTGCTTCTTGCCATAGCCACGTGGCTTCTTTGCTTGTGTTAGCCAATAGGAGCTCTTGATTTGACGTAATTAACCCTGGTGTCATGTTGTACTTCACTTGAATAGTCGTTTGTACCCTTCAATTTTTGAGAAGCCCTTTGTTTTTAGAAAAGATTAAATAGTAATGCCATGACCTCTAAATATAGAGAGTATTAATCACCCATAAATGAGGAACAATCACCCATAAATGACTCCTCAAAATATATAGATGATTGATACAATTGATTGATACTATTAAAGGTAGAAAATCAAATATAAAGAAAGAATATATATGAAATCTTTTATTTTCTTCCGTTTTTGCACATTTTCATACGTTTTAGCACGTTTTCGTCTGTCTTTACATTTTTTCTTCTGTTTTCGTTCGCTTTCGCACGTCTTTTTACGTTTTCATACGTTTTCGCACGCTTTCGCCCGCATTTGCGCGTTTTCGTCGTCTTTCGGGCGTTTACGCCGGCTTTTGCGCGTTGCGCCGTCTTTTGCGCGTTCTGCCAACTTTCGCGTCTTTTCTCGCATTCGCTCGCTTTCCTGTTTTTGTGCGCTTTCATACGTTTTCGTGCGTTTTCACAAGTATTACTATTAGAGAATCATTATTAGTGTGTTTTACTAATTAATTTTTTATACATTTTAATACTGTGATAATATAAGAGATTATAGTTAGGTTCAACTGAACACAAGAGATATTCTACATATGAATAATAACACAGGTGATAAAGCAATATAATGTAACAGCTTAATTAGTAGTTCACGTATAAGTAATATCACAAAGTGATAAAGTAATCAAAGACCAAAGTATACATCATATCATTCCTTAACCATTAAACCCTATACCAAGAACCCTAAACCCTAACCACTAGGTTTAATATCACAAGTGATATATACATAAACTTTAAAATATATACCAAAAACATTAAACCCTAACCATTAAACCCTATACCCAAAACCCTAATCCCTAACCACTAGGTATAATATCACAAGTGATATATACATAAACTTTAAAATCTATACCAAAAACTCTAAACCTCTAACCACTAAACCCTATACCAAAAACCCTAAACCCCTAAACCCCCAAACCCCCAACCACTAAGTATAATATCACAAGTAATGTATACATAAACTTTAAAACCTATACCAAAAACCCTAAACCCCTAACCACTAAACCATATACCAAAAACCCTAAACCCATAACCACTAAACCTTATACCAAAAACCCCTAAACCCCAACCACTATGTATAATATCACAAGTGATATATATATATATATATATATATATATATATATATATATATATATATATATATATATATATATATATATATATATAAACTTTAAAACCTATACCAAAAACCCTAAACCCCTAACCACTAAACCTTATACCAAAAACCTAAACCCTTAACCACTAAACCCTATACCAAAAACCCTAAACACCTAACCACTAAACCCTATACAAAAACCATAAACCCCTAACCACTAAACCCTATGCCAATAACCCTAAACCCTCCTCCCTAACCACTAATCCCTATACCAAAAACCCTAAACCCCTAACCACTAAACCCTATACCAAAAACCCTAAACCCCTAACCACTAGGTATAATATCACAAGTGATATATACATAAACTTTAAAATCTATACCAAAAACCCTAAACCCCTAACCACTACCCTATACCAAAAACCTAAACCTCAAACCACTATGTGTAATATCACAAGTGATATATACATAAACTTTAAAATCTATACCCTAAACCCTAACCCCCTAACCACTAAACCCTATACCAAAACCCCTAAACCCTATGCCAAAACCCCTAACCACTAAACCCTATGCCAATAACCCTAAACACCCTCCCCAACCACTAATCCCTATACCAAAAACCCTAAACCCCTAACCACTAAACCTTATACCAAAAACCCTAAACCCCTAACCACTAGGTATAATATCACAAGTGATATATACATAAACTTTAAAATCTATACCAAAAACCCTAAACCCCTGACCACTACCCTATACCAAAAACCTAAACCCCTAACCACTAAACCCTATACCAAAACCCCTAAACCCCTAACCACTAAACCCTATATCAATACCTTTATAACTAAATTCACCCTACCTCAAAAATAAAACAGTTTTTTACCCTGACATGAGTATCACCGGTGATAAATAAATAATAATAAAATCTCATGTGATAAAGTAATATAATGTGACATTAGTCATGGTATTCCACATATAATTAATATCATAAGTGATAAAGCAATATAATGTGACACTAACTGTGGTTATTTTTGAAAATTTTAACATGTAACCATTGTTATCTATCACTTATGATATTATACTGTTAGTAGGATTAAAAGGGTTAAAACATAGTTTTGTGAGAAAATAGTGTTTTAGTTTAATTTTCACAAATTATGTTTGATATATGGTTAGAATGATAAAGATGTTTATTTTTTAATGTCAAACATGATAAATCATTTAATGTTTTACACAAATATTTATGCTCATTTCATGACATCATGTTGAGTGTTCAAACTTACGGATATGTTATATCACATGTGATACTTCAAACGGGTTTGATTATAAAAAATAAAATTCTTCGTTATTCACCAACTTCTATAAATAAAGTGTTTTGATTTGAAAGTCCAAAAATTATGTGTGATAAAAGGTTGGAAAGCTAAGAATGTGTACTTTTCAATGCCAATAACGATGAATCAGTTGGAGTTTTACACAAATATTTATACCCGTTTTACGAAAGCATGTGAAGTGTTTTAACTTACAGATTAGTGTAATATCACAAGTGATATATCAAACAAAATACTGCATCGAGAAAAAAAAGTACCAAAACAACAAAAAAAAATTGTCGAAAGTATATGAAAGTACCCCTCTATTGAAAGATAATTAAATGCTTATCACGATGGTGTAATTTATGTATCTTAACGTTTTACTGTTTTTGCGATATGCAATTTTTAAAAAATAGGAGTGAAAATGTGTTTTAATTAAAAAACACAAAGATATGCAAGGGGTGGTGGATGTTTTTTAAGGTTTAATGTTGTTCATTAGATAAAATTAAATCTTAGATTAATCTCAACCATTAGATCAAACACAAATAAATGGTGAAGATTTGTCTCTTAGTATATAAGGAGAAACTAGTATGCAAATGAACTTTTCTGAATAGCAGTAACTATTTTCGGTTAGTCCCAGGGGAAAAAATGATTTTTCAAAATAGTAACCTGATACGAAACATTACTATTATGAATATATTTACCTTTAAGAACAAAAGTTAATATATAGTACTCCGTATCATTTTTCTCTAAAAAACAACAACATTATCCATGTTTATTTAAGTTAAATGCAGGACTAATAAACGTATTTGTTACTTGTTAGGATCGTCATTATGAAAGATTAATAAGCAAGAAAAATGATTTACGGAGTATTTAGAAATAACGAATATGCCAAAAAGTGTATGTGTATGGGCAAAACATTCAAAGTGGTATCATCACATGTATATAAAAGGCTTTCGTATAATCACTAGGCATTGAAACATGGAAACCCAAGCCATTTTCACCACAAAATCGATCATTACTTTATTTTCAAAATAAATGTAGACAAAAATAATAACTTTTTCTATTCGAATAATATAAGCTTTTCATTTCCAACTTGGTTTTAGGTTGTGCCGAAGAAGTAACTATTCATTGTAATTTCCGTTTTTCGACTCCTAATTTATACTTGCTTCGAAAAATAAGTTAAGCATGTTACTTATATATACCCGATTTGAGAAGTTTACACTTTCCATCTCTTATATATCACAATTACAAGTAGTAGTGAATTTTTTATACTAATTTATATCAAACCAAACATCACAGATGTATGAATACACCTTAACATTGGTTAGGCAAAAGTTCAATATAGACCCAATATTTGTCATAGACCCAATGAATCAATCCTAGCCACTCATTTTTTTATCAAAAATAAAAAAACTCACTTTCCACATCTTTTTAAAAAAATTCAATATCTCACACACTGTTAATCGTTACGCAAAACAAAACATATCATCGCGACGAGAATTAAATTATCTTTCTATAGAGGGGCGACACTATGTACTTTCGACGAACTTTTTTTTATGATTTTATGAAGTCATATACGATTTTATGAAATCATATATGATTCGTTATACGAATCATATATGATTTTCGCAATTCGTGACTGAAACAAAATTGAAAAAAAGTTCGTTAGAATCACAAATCATATATGATTTCATGAAATCATATATGATTTCATGAAATCATATATGATTCGTTATACGAATCATATATGATTTTCGCAATTCGTGACTGAAAAAAAAATCAAAAAAAAGTTCCTCGAAAGTATATCGTGTATTTTTTGTCGTGTGACGATTTACCGTTTGTAAGATATTTTATTTTTAAAAAAGAGGTGGAAAGTGAGTTTTTTTATTTTTGATGAAAAAATGAGTGGCTAGGATTGGTTCATTGGATCTATGACAAATAATGAGTCTATGTTGATCTTAACTCACATTGGTTAAGTAAAAAAGAAATGTAAGGGATATATCATTCAATTAGATAAAGTAATTAGACATAAAGACAACATAATTATGAATTTATAAATTGTTCCTTATTTGCGATTGGTATAGTATTATATTTGCAATATACAAATCATATCCTAGTACTGCATTTTTTTACTTCGTCATATTTATAACATAAAACTTGTAAAACCATCATATATCACATGGCTTGAGACTGTCACTAATCGTTATTTCCTAAACGCATTAACTTTGTTAAAAGGTTAAGCATATATTAAGAATAAATTTATGTTTATAATCTCGTAGCTGAGTGAATTAATCGGAATACCCCCCAAATTTAAGCATCAATCAACTTGCTGAATAGACTTCACCGAAAAACTCCCGAATTTCAAGCGGCAAACGTAACCTGTCAACAGAATGAGAGGGTAATCGTGCTAACCAACTGGATAGATTGTCGAGTGAAATTCTTCCACACCATTATCGGATTCCGACGAAAGAGTTAATAAACTTATGTAATATCAGTTTCGTTATGAATAGTTACATTTTGATGCCTCTCAACGCGTATAAGACGAGAATCATCTTTCAGAAACGGCCTTATTATGTCATTTATCTTTCCAAAAAATAGTATTGTCTCCTATTTCCTATCTTGATCCGAATATAATCAAATATGTTGACACCATGGTTTTCTGTAACTTTATTCACTCCTGACAATAGAGGTCACGTAGATCGAAAACCCATTCTCACATCAGTGATCAATCCCCCCGAGACCATTGAATGGCACATTATCACTCTAGACCATAACAAAGGATTTATGTGCAAAAGTGGCCAAACCCAATTTGCCAATTAGCCTCTATTAAGCGCATAAAGGACTGGAAACCTCCAAATACCCCCTCTTTCTTTAGTGTGAGAACACTTATTCAATTCACCATGATGCTTTTTACTTCTAGGATCGTGACCATGGAAAAATGACTCCTGAGGATTCCAGCGCAAATGGAGCTAACACTCGATGGGACTTTATTCTTAGACATATGGGAGATCGGCGTCGATCCTAACACCGGATTTTAAGAGGAGTAATCGACACCAATAGATAACGTTTTAACTTCAATTCGACAAACGGGACTTGATTTTAACAATGACCCTCTTTCAGCGTGCACTCTCGACATATTTTCACAAACTTTCGTACCTAAATAAAGGAAAGGTAGTATTAGAACAAAGGCACCCTAGTTTAGAAGCCGCACGCTTAATCTGTCAGCGTCCATGTATACACATAATCTTGCTTTTGCATAAATTTATCCGAAGGACCAGAGACACGTAAAAGCATTCCATCACATGAACAAGTGTGTCAATATTAGATCATTCATTGCCAAGAAATATTGCATCATCCCCGCATAGAATAGATGTGAAATATTTAGCGATGTGTAACTAAGCTTAATACCAGTAAACATGCCCACGTCACCACACGTTGAAACGATTGATGTAAGTTTCCATTACAAGGGATAATAAAGATAGGGGATAGCGGATCACCTTACTTTAGACCTTTGTAGAAATTGGAATTCCTCGTAGGACTCCCATTGACAAGAATGGAGCCTTTTAGAGGATTAAGGCAGGTTTGAATCCCATCATCTCCATTGATACAAAAACAAGTTTTACAAATATATCATCCAAGAAAATTACCATCGACGAATCGTATGCTTTCTCAATAGTCACTTTGAAAAAATAAGGATTGTATTTTCCTTCTACGACACCATTGATAATCTCATTAAGAATTAATGGACCGTCAAGGATTTGGTTCTCCGATATGAAAGTCGATTGAACTCTTTTACAATATCCCCAAGAAACACAACAAGACGATTAGTCAAAATTTTGGCGATAATCTTATATATACTCCCAATCAAGCTAATAGGGCAAAAATCCTTAACCATGTTGGCATCGGGATTCTTTGGGATCAAAGCAATAAACGTCGAATTACATCCCTTCGGGATTTCACCACATGTGAAAAAATACTTAATCGCCTCAAAAACATCGTTTTCAATAGTCGACCAAAAGTGTCGATAAAATCCAAATGTGAAACCATCTGGACCCGGTGATTTGTCTGTTCCGCAATCCCACACCGCCCTTTTGACCTCTTCTTTAGATACCATACACTCAAGGTCTTTCTGCTGATCAGTCGAAAGTGAATTCGGAAAAGGCATATCAATATGAGCATTCTGATCCGGAGGCTTATCAAACCTGTTTCGAAAGTGCTAAAAGAATTCCTGTTTCACAGCCTTCGGATTATCAGTCCACGTTCCATTTATCATTATACCCCGAATATTCAATTGGCTACGTTTCTTGTTAAGCATGCCATGAAAAAACTTCGTATTCTCATCTCCTTCTACATACTATTTGATCTTAGCCTTTTGAGCTACTTCTGAAGCTTGAGCCTTATTCTCTTGCTGTAATTTACCAAGAATCTCCAAACGGTTGTTAACAATCTCTTTTCGTATCAATTACTTTTATAATCAATTCATCAAGATCACGTGTTCTTCCTTGAAATTGAAAGAACTTTGGAATTTGTTTATGTAATCTGATACTAAGCTCGGATTTACCTTGAGGAGCTTCAATCTTACCTCACAGGTTACGCATAGCATTTTTGTTTCAATCCCAGAGCATCTTTCAAAGAATCTGTCAACAGTTTATCAAAAAACCTTCCACATCAACAAATGTGAAAAAAACCGGAAACGAGTCTGGCCATAATCAAAGATGCTTCACGAAGTAAAATAGGGATGTTCCGAGGAAATCTATCCAGAGTAATCGCATTTTATTAGGAATGTGTTTTAACAAATTTTCCGAACCGAGAAACCTATCCAACTTGCTCATTTTAGAAGGCGGATTTGTGGCACCAAGTTATATGCAATTCCACCAAGAGGAAACCTCTTAAGAACCTGCGTTAATATTAAATTATTAAAAAATCTTGCACCATGGAGCATTGAAATTCGACATCCTCAAATCTGCCGATTTGTATCTAACTTCGTTAAAAATCTTCCATCATCACACGTCACCGGCCATTGGTTCGATACATGAGAAAGATAATCCCAGAATAAGCCCCCCTTTATCTCTAACAGCATGTGGCGATATACCAAACAATAAGGACTTATCTATCCCGATTTAATCCACACACCTACGAAAACAATGACAAATTATCCGACACAGTAACCACTGTCTTACGAAACGATTTTCGGGGTCCCAAAATACAAAAGAATCCTTCCGAATTACCATAGAGTCTCTATTGTACGTAAATCAAAGTTTACATTACCCCAACAGAGTCTCACACTAAGTAAATGTCTCACACTAAGTAAATCAATAGACTCCATCTTAGTTTATATATTTTGTTTGGTGAAAGAGATGATGAACATGAACATGCATTGACATTAATATTGATATGTATAATAGTTAAGTATTTAGTGGTTGTATGGTTCGATTATTGGATCCAAATCCAGTCACAAAATATAAATAGAACTTCTAGAAAAAGTAGCCATGTAGGCATGAAAATGAGCAATGTGTGTCGACATGTTTGACATTTTTATTTTTATTTTTTAATGTTATTTTTTTCTTAATTAACTGCATAATTATTTGTAGTGTTTGAAGTATTCAAATTGTTTAGAGCGTAACGTTGGTGCCATGTGGTAGTGTCATAGACAAAAGTGATGTCATCTCAGCATTTTTTCCTAATTATCCACGACACTAAAAACACCCATCCCAAGTGGTGACATAAGTAAAGGTGTTGTCATCACATACCCAACTAAAATACAAATACAACACAAACAAACAAATACAAATTGAAAGAAGCCCACTGCGTGAGCTGGTATTTTTGGCGTGAGCAACGAAAACACCACCATCGGTGTGGTTATCGCGCCATCGTGTGAGCTGGTAGACAAGCCAAGCTGACGAGGTGTGGTTGTTGACGCCATCGTGTGAGCTGGTAGACTAGCCAACCTGACGAGCTCACCATACCTTAGCCTCTCATACAAAATAAGCAGTCTTTGATTAGCCTCTCATATAAAATAAGCAGTATTCTTGGTGTGAGCAACGAAAACGCCACCATCGGTGTGGTTGTTGGCACCATCGTGTAAGCTAGTAGACGAGCCAAGCTTAACGATTAACGGTTTATGAGATATTTAAATTTTAAAAAATAGGTGAAATAATTAAATGCTTTTAATCACAACCATTGATTTCTTTTTAGATGGATGATGTAGATGAGTCCCCTAGTATCCAACCTTTTTTTGGTATCCAATATAACTCTCCTCCAAAATAAGAGCATCCACTGTGATAACCTTTTACAGACAAAAGTTTAACATAAACCCAAAATTTAGTATAAACCCAATGAACCAATCATAGCCACCCATTTTTTAATCAAAATAATAAAAACTCACTTTTCACCTCTTTTTTAAAAATTAAATATCTCACAAACCGTTAATCGTTACACAAAACAAAACATACCATCGCGACGAGAATTAAATCATCTTTCTATAGATGGGCACTTCTATATACTTTCGACGAAAGTTTTTTCATTTTTTTTAGATACGTCTGAAAAAAATCACATGTGATTTGATGTGATTTTATGAAATCACATGTGATTTTTTCAGATGTGACTGAAAAAAAAAATCGAAAAAAAGTTCTTCGAAAGTATATCGAATCGGATGTCTACTGAAAGATAAAAAAAATACTCATCGCGATGGTGTATTTTTTTGTCGTTTGACGATTTACCGTTTGCAAGATATTTTTTTTTTAAAAAGAGGTGGAAAGTGGTTTTTTATTATTTTGATAAAAAAATGAGTGGTTAAGATTGATTAATTGGGTCTATGCTAAATTTTAGGTCTATGTTGATCTCAACTCACTTTTTATAAAGGTTTATACATTAATACATCAATAATTCTTAGATCTTCTGATATTATAAACTTACATTCACTATGGTATAAACTTCTTACAACTTTATAAAATGTCTTATATAACAAATGAATTAAATGCATTAAATTTATAAAGAGGTTCAAGAATTAGGACATCTTCATTCCACATAGACATGAAATGAGTGTTCACTATGGTTGAAATGAAACATAAACCTTTTCATGTTTATAAACCTTTTTATAAACCCACCATAGTGAATGCCCTAACGATTCGAAGCCTGAAAACATATTATTTGAAGATTTTATTAGTTAATCAAGTATTGTTGTAAAACAACGAGCCTAGTAGCACAATAAGAACAATAAGCAAGAGAATGTAAAAGAGTATAGAAAAGGAAGATGGAACTTATTATTGATGTATTTCATATTACATTAGGTGCCTCTATTTATAAGGACCTCAACTTGAATAACATTAGGTAAAAACTAGAAGTTACAAGACTATCTATACTACATTGTAAAGCATTTTCTACCTATTCTTGAAAAAGTAGGAATTGAAAGTTGAAACTATCTAAGGAAACATTGTATCACATTAAAATCGTATAGAAGCATTAAAATCGTATTTACGAAAACATTGTATCACATGAAAATCGTACGGAAGCATAATGTTAATTTAGGATAATTTGAATGCTAATTGTTAATTTGAATGCTAGACAATGCTAATTGTTCATTTGAGGCTAATTATGGAAGAGATTAATAGGCACATTAATCTCTCATAATTTTCATTGACTATAATTTGGGTAAATCCTCTATAAATAGGGATTACAATTGCATGAAAAACACACAGAATCATAAACACTTATTCTTCTCAATACCACCTTCATTACATTCACACTTTTTTGCTTTCGTTTTGATTCTTAGTTTTAGATACCATGTTATGCGTATCATCGTAAACCACTTCTATCATGTTTTCATACTAATTTATTCATTATCTTTGTCATATTTTATTTCAGCCACCGTCTGCCGCCATAAATTTTCGCTGCCGGAAACGAGGTTGCTGTCAGAAACTGTTGCCACCATATCTACTGTTGTAAGTTCTTTCTTAAGTTTTTAGGCTTTTTGTTTATCTATACTACATTATAAAGGGTGTATCACCCATTCTTGAATTCTCGAAACTCTTGAATCTTGAAATGTTAAAAGTAGAAATACATTTTAGGAAATGTTGACATCCATTCTTGAAAGTCTGAAAGTCTGTAATGTAATTTAGGCAATGTTAGACAACCTTCAAAGTCTACACGCATATGGCTATATAATTTGGGAAGTGTTGACAACCTTCAAAGTCTACACTAAATGTTTGTAACAACTTTGACACATTCAAGTGGGTTTGAATGCATTAAATGACCACATTTAATTTGGTCATGTAACCACTAGTTTTAATAATTATGGATACTAATTATGAAAGACTAATTTGGTCATGTAACCACTCATATTTTTTTATATATTTTGTTAGCATTTTATTAACGATTTTGCTTTCGTGTTGATGTTGGGTTTTGCCCCTTTTCTGATTTTTCATTTGAGATTTTTTGGATCATTAATAATCCTTGAAATTGTGCTAATTGCTGAAATGGATTTTGGTGTTTTGTAGGTGTTTCGAAGAGGTGGAGAAAGAAATGGATTTTCTCCAACAAAAACGTGTTTAAACTAAAGTTATTCCGGGTACTCTTGTTTCATTTGTAGCCCGTGCGCCGTTTTAGCGGTTATTATGAATTGATGTAGTTTGTTTATTACATTTAATGTTGTTTTTTTATATAAGAATTAAGTAATCGATTTTGATACAAGTATATGTGGACATTTTGAATGTAAGTTGTTAAATGATTATAGTTTGACAAATCATTTGACATGATTCTTGGTGCTTATTTGATCGTTTTGTTACATTTGGTCGCTATGGTGTGAAGTTTTATCTCATTAGTTGTATACCGTTATCATTCTTAGCCCCTTAGATAATACAAACACCCTCTTAGTCGGTCAAATCTGAAACCATAGTTACCAAAAACAAACAAAAAAAAGTCTTGAGTGCTTGCCGTGGGGGGGTGTTTGTTTCGTCTTATATAGCTGGCTTATGTGTTTTTCGGCTTAAGTTTCGTAATCTCACTTTTTTGACTTAATATGAAGCTTATTTAATAAACTTATATAAGCCAAAAGTCTTGAAATCAGCCACATAAAAGTGAGGCTATGAAACATACGCCGAAAAACTCATATACTTATATTGTACAATTGGAATTATGTATTCTACTTTATAGTCACAATTTTCTTTTAGCTTATATGGCCGGCTTATAGCTCTTAGTTGAGTTTTGGCCTTATGTTTTCATAGGCTCATCTTTGTGCTTAAAAGCGGGTTTAAGGAAACATAACCCAAAATCAAAATAACCAGTACACCGCTCTATAGGTTGAAACAAAACACCCGCCTTAAAACTAGAAATATATACCAAGTACATGATAAGTGTTAAAGTTGTATACATAAAATACCTAAGGATTACGCCAAAAAAGCCAAAAAAATATGCCAAAAGATGGAAATATGTGTGCTTTTGTGTCTCAACGTGCAGGAAAGGATATCAAAGTCAAAAAGAGCAAAAAAAGAGCAAAAACCGACAAGAAATGAAGAGACAAGTTCAAGAGGAGGATTTGAAGCCAATATCGAAAGCCGGATCAAGACCGTGGTCGGGTAAAGTCAAGAAAGTAAAGAAAAAGACAAAGGAAAAATGACCATTTTGCATTTTGGCCCTTACAAATGGAGATTAAAAGACTAAAATACCCTTTGGGCCCTTCTACACCATTCGGATCACAAAAGCCCAACAATGAGTCCAAAATCAAAACCATATCTAAGTTTACTAAACTAGAGGGGCCATATATGTCAATTCCGGAAGTTGTTTTAACACTATATATTGACAAAAAGAAACAGAGGGACTACTTATGCAATTAGCCCAAAGTTTCAAATTAAACAGCCCTTTCCCCCGTCCCTTTCCTCTCCCTAACCGTTTAAAACCACTTTTCCCGCCAAAACCCTAACAAGCCCAAATCCCCTCTTTTCTTCTTCCCCAGCTCTCCCTACTCTTCCCCCACCTCGTATTTACAATCTCCACGTCATTTTTATGACGTGGCAGCCTCCCATTGGTCTGAACACCTCATCATACATCATCTACGGCTAAAAATTGAAGAAAAAAAAATCAACGGTTGTGATTTCACAGAAGTTTCAAAAAGCCTCTCTCCTCTCTTCATCCTCTCTTATAAATAAAAGGCTAGACATCAGTTAGTTTTTTGGTTATTTTTTCAGTTTTTCAGTTAATTTTCAGTTTTCTTTAAGCTTTTGTTACAAATCATTTTAATTCAAGTTTTAAGCTTTCAATCACTTGTACCTTTAGTATTCTCAGTTTGGTACCTACTTTACCATAATCAATAAAAGCTAAACATTCAGTTTACTTGTGTTTGATTTCAATTTTTAAAGCTGCTTTGATACAATAAGCCCTCATAAGCTCATTGAATCTTAAACTAGTTCTTAAGCTCAAATTTCAGTCAAAGTATTGTTAAAATCTTTTAGATTACTGTTTTTGTTCAAATCCAAGTCCCAAAGTCCATGATTACTTTGATTACTCTCTTGATTCAATATTGGAAGCTTTTGGAGTTTGACAAGCTCATTTCAGCTATGAGCCCTTAAAGCTCAAGGTTTTATAGGCTAAGGTAGCCATTCGGATTGTTTTTTTAATGTCACTCGTACTCACTCAACAAGAGTGACCTAGAGTTCAGAGACTACATTAATCAAGGTGTTCATTGTTTAATTCATCTCACGTTAATGTTCAGCTTAAATCATTTGCTTTTGCTATTCATTCTTGTCTTAAAATCCTTTTTCAAACATGTTTGTTAGGTTTATTTCTATCTGTTTTAAGTTTTCATTAGTTAAAACTTGTTTAATCTTCATTTTGTCTTTAATAATGGCATAATAGTAGGAAAAGCTAGCTGATAAACTAGCTTATTTCTTTTAATAAGTTCTGGTTTTTAGTGCTTAAATAGCTTAAGTAGTTTAGTTTTTATAAAAGTAGATATAAGGATTAGCTAGTTTAGGTTTTAAAATAGATTTTAAAAAGCAAATAAGAAATTAGGCAGTTTAGTTTACTAGTGTTTGGATTTATGTGCTTTTTGGACCTCTTAAAGTCAACTTTAGTAGGCAAATTTACATAAGTCAGTTGTGTATGTGATATAACAAGTTCAAAGGAATTACAAGTTAGAATTTCATTTCCAAAAACTTTAGATTTTTAATTACTTCAATATGCACCAGGTCACATTTTCTTTAAGAAGTTTGATTGTAAAATTTGTTTTAAAGCTTTTTAGTAAAAATAGTTTGTTAAAATGAGTTTATACATACTAGTTAAGTGAGTTTGAGTTTAAATTTGTTAAAGAGTTAAGGCTGCAAGGCTGTTTTTGCTTGCACTACATATCAGCAGTACTTACTCTAGGTTAGTACCGCTGAATTTGATTTCAAATTTAAGCCTGAATTAGTTATAGTTAGGACTTAATATTGAAAGTATAGATACTTTAGAAGTTATTCTTGTAATCTAGATAAAAAGGTTTTCAGTTAGATTGCTTTTTTAGCTTATGGAAATTTTAAGCTAGAAGTTAGGCATTTATAAGAAAAAATTCAAAGAAGCTTGATATAATAGAATTTGCTTAGTTTTGCTTTTACATTGTAGCTTATTCAAAATCCTTATACCCTAGGTCTATTCTAGTATAATTAAGTTATCTCATTACCCAATTTTTAATTTTTATAATATGCTTTAATAAAGTTTTGAGCTTATTGAGTTTCTTGAGTAAAATAGCTTAAACCTGAATTGTCAACTTTTTAGCTTATATTTCTTTTAGTTAAAATTGTGCTTTTGCTTATTTCTCTTTAGAAATCTTTGTCCATATTATTACTACTTTAGCTTTCTTTTATTTACAATTTCATAAAGAAATAAGCTAGAAATAGCCAAATAGTAAAAATTAAAGTTTAAAAAAGAAAACAGTTAGTTACTGTAGCAGCTTATAAGTTGTTTATTTTTCAGCTTATCTAGTGGATTTGAGTAGAAAGTACCTTTATTAAGTTGTAGAGAAAAAGCTCGGGTTTAACTTTGTAGTTTTAAGTTTTTGCTAATTTTCACTTTTTAGATAAGCCAAAAATAAGCCAAATCGTAGGATTTGTTTTGTCATTTTTCCAAAGTATAGGGATCTTCAGATAAGCTGTAGTGTAAATTCTACAAACTTACCCCGCCTACCTTTAAGTTTACTTTTTGACACTTTCTACCCTGTAGTTTTAGGCAGATTAAATAGTTTTAATATTTTCATTTTATTTTTAAATCAATTAGGGTTTTTAGGGTTCTAGATCTTAATGGAGCTTTAATGATAGATAAAATTAGGCTTTTTGTCCCATCTTGTTTCTACACATTTTAGCTTCTTAAAGAGTATTTTTCCAAAATTTTCCACTTTAGTTTGTAATTTTTAGGAATTAAAATCAGTTTTTATATTTTCTTTTTCTTTAAAAATTCATAGAAAATACAAAATTAGTTGAAAAATTCTAATTCTTTTTCCTAAAATTTTATTTTTAAATTTGTGATTTTTAGGTAAAAAAATTTGTTAAAAGTATGCCTTAGATTTTAATGTAGTTTTAGCTCACGTTTTTACTTTTCGTGTATTAAAATTTCGTGCTAGGTAATTGTTTTAGTTTCTTAAATTGTTTCTATAGTTTAATTGTGCTATTATATTCGTAGTGTAATTCAAAATTCAAAAATCCTTTATACATTCTTGACTTGAATCCGAATTATCCTGAATTCAATTCGCGTACTTCGTTTGGATCCGACCCTAGAAAAAATACTTCCCGTTAAAAATATACGTATTGTGTTTTATCTAAGTCAGATCTTACCCATTTATTTTCACTTGATTGAGAGGTAAATTGGAAAGAATGTCACGGGATTTAAACTATACAAATATAAATTTGCTAGTTGGCTTACACACGTACCAAAGTACACTTGGTTCACACTGGAAAACACATATGACTTTCAAACTATATAATGATATAGTAAGTCCTAGACTAATAAGCAAAACAATGTATTTTTAACTAAACTGATCTAGGAAGTTTATGCAATTTAACACACTCTTGGTGCTGTCCACCTGCTTGACCCGTATTCGTGTTAGTTAAATCTTTTAACCCTACCACGTTGACCTGTTATGGAAAAAAGATAACCCAAATCAACGCATTTACATGTAAACGGGTCAAAATAGCCGCCTCTATTTTTTCTAACAGTGTTTTTTCACATCTTTGTCAGGCTCTAAAACGTAGAAGTTCTGTACTAGAAAATGATATTGGATCGGGTGGTCCACTGCGTAGGACTCGACAAAAAGCTAATCTCTTAACGCAAAGAGATAAAAGAGAACTCGGATATACGGCACTTCAACAGCTGGACCACGCGAGTCAGAAGCTGCTTCTAGTGAACGAGTCTGAACCAAAATCGTTAAGGGAGCTGAAGAGACACAAGCACGCATGGTTCGGGATCTTTCCTCTGGGCTACGCTAATGTTCCTACAAAGTCCACTTAAACAGCCACAAAAATATTGCATCATCTTGAAAACCCAGATTGAAAGAAAAAAAGTTCAGGCTCAACTAAATCACACCTCACAACTAACATTGGATATGCTCCATGAGCAGGCTCTTAGAAGCTTGAAGAATGTGGATTCACTGAAATTGCTTTCTTACCCTCATGATAATCAGAAATCGCGGAAAACTTGACAACCATATTAACCTTTTAGATTGCCCTACACTCTGATCTTCCGTTATTTGGAGGCTTCGGCAGACTCGATCATGATGCGGCATTTTTCACCTTTGTAAGTGATTTCATTCTAATTTCCCATTTCAAAATGGCTAAGCATGTGTTATACACTTATAATCAGATGAGCTGATAAATAAAGATATTTGATTAAAAGCGAATAACACAAGTTCCTAAATATTTCCATGAATGTATGTTCCTTATTCAACCAAACATTATTTGGGAGACGGCTGAATCAAGTGATGATGACTTCTGGAAAGATCAAGAAGAATGGGAAATCATAAGATGGAGGTTTCATGAATCTTCAGGAGTGCATACACTAGAGATAGAAGATGGCACTATGATTCACATGCTGGCTGAGAGAAGATATCCTCTATCAAGAGAGTTGATGATAAGGATGCTGGAACATGGAATGGAAGTTGAAGACGAAAGTGAGACAGCCATTACTTTGATACATCTGTTCATCTTGTGGACAACTGAAGATGGTGACAATTCTTAAACAACTGGTATGATTTATCAAAATTTTCTTTATATATATATCTTACTTTGATAAACAGACTTAACTGTGAACAAAGCAGTACTTTGTTTAAAGTACTGCTAGTGTAAAACAAACAGTACCTTGATGAAGGTACTGCTAGTTAAAAAGTTGTTTTTGAAATATTGTGAAGATTTGAGTGTGCAAAAAGATTTAAGGCACAGATATTTGAATGTCAAACTGTTTTAAGGGATTGAGTGTTGGTTAACCACCACACAGCAAATGGTATTCAATTCACCATGTCTTACAAACATAAGAATTGACTAGTCCAAATCAAACAGTTTTGGTAAAGACATCTCAAATCTGTTGATGGTTGACAATTTACCAAAAATTGTATGGTGATCAATACACCATGGTATTACACTGAATTATTGGCTACTCCAAAGCAAACGGCTTTTTGGTAAAGAGAACTCAAATCCGTTGATAGCTTTAATAGTTTGCTCAAAACTATATGGTCATCAACTCACCAATGTTTTATTACTGAGAGTTGACTAGTCCTGAGCAAACGGCTACAGGTAAAGACTAATCAAATCCGTTTATGGTTGTAATGACTTACCAAAAGTCATATAGTACTCAACACACTATGATTCATGTTCTGAGTGTTGAAGTGATTTTCAGTTCATCATGGATTATTACCTTTTCTAGGTTCCAAAGAACTGACTAGCCCAAGAGTGAAATGGCTGCTTGGTAAAGGCTCATAAAATCCATTCATGTTGCTGAAAAGACATGTTGCTGAGAAGAACAATCTGGTTGAGGCAAAAGACAAAGATTTTTGAAGAAATGTGTATGTTCAAGATAAGAGATTTCATTTCAAGATGCTCAAACAGATTGTGTACAAGATACTGCTCAAAGGATGAAGCTTAAAAAGATTGAAGGCAAGTACTGCTTAAATGACAAGATAGACTGATGCTTAATAAAGAAGACCAACTATCAAGAAACTTGAAGTCAAGCAAGTAGAATTCAAGTTAGGGGAGGATTGTTGGGAAATGCAAGTCAAAAGGTCAAAGTACTGCTGAATGAAAGATCAAAGTACTGCTAAGTAGAAAGTCAAGGTACTGCCAGTCAAAGATCGAAGTACTGCCGTGGATATAGGAACTATAAAGTTTAAACGGTTGTTTTAGCATTTATCTTGTAACAGTTATTAGTGATAAGTATCAATTAGTGTTTATGATATACAAGGACTGTACATCTACTAGAGGTTATCCTTATGTTTATAAAAGGATCTCTAGGAAGATATTAGAAAATATAAATAGAAAAAACATAGAAAAACACGAAGTTGAGAATTATTAGTATTGTATTAGGGATCTGCAATTTAGGCAGATTCAAAAGGTTTATAAAAGAAATCGTTTGAGAAACTACTGTGTGTTCTTCATAAGTACTGCCAACTAGATTCCGCATAGTTGACAGTATATCAGTGTTTCATTAAGGAATAACGATCCTACACTCTCTATACCCGGTGGTATTGAGTCATCTGGACCATGTAATATATCGATCTCTTCCCTAAGAGCGTCAACGGAGATGGGAAGAGACTCGATGGTCATATTAGAATTGGCTTGAAAAGCTTCTGGTGGTCGGGGAGAAGAGTTATCATAAAGCAAACTCTTCAAAAACAAAATATCACCCTCCGGATCAAGGTTGATATTATCAATTCCCGGCGGAATTGATTGGAGACGAGTGAGTTCATCGGCGAACTCGTCGAGAAGAAAATCAATCTTGGGAGGGGAAGCTATCAAAGTATCACGATTGACTAATGATTCAAGAAGATAAGACTCGGCATCAAACTGAACATCTTTCGGCGTAGAATCGAGGTCTTCATTATGAGTCAGATTAAACTCACTAGAATTGATTTCCTCGTCAAGATCAAAAAGAGGGTT